>VWZE01002894.1:248490-282402 GCA_013396675.1 Eubucco bourcierii
TCCAGAACTGCACACAGGACTCCAGGTGGGGTCTGACGAGAGCAGAGTAAAGGGGCAGAATCCCCTCCCTCTCCCTGCTGGCCACACTGCTCTTGCTGAAGCCCAGCACTCGGTTGCTGTCTGGGCTGCACTCACACTGCAGGCTCATGTTGAGCTTTTCATCAACCCAGACTCCAAGATCCTTTTCCTCATGGCTGCTCTCAGCCATTCCTCACCCAGCCTGGATTTGTGCTTGGGATTGTGCCTACCCAGGTGCAGGACCTTACACTTGGCCTTGTTGAATGTCATGAGATTGGCCTGGGCCCACCTCTGCAGCCTGTCCAGGTCCCTCGGATGGATCCCTGCCCTCTAGCAAGTCGACTGTGCCACACAGCTTCATGCCATCTGCAAACTTGCTGAGGGTGCACTGATTCCTCTGTCCATGTCACTGACAAAGATGTTAAACAGCACTGCTCCCAGATCATCTACTCCAATCTCCCTGCCATGAGCAGGAGTGCCTCTCAACTAGACTCAGCTGCTCAAGGCTCGTCCAACATGGCCTTGAACATCCCCAGGAACAAGGCATGTACAATCTATTCCACAATCCCACTATTCCTGTACTGAACAACTTCTTCCTAAGATCCAGTCTAAACCAACTGTCCCTCAGCTTTAAATCATTCACCCTTGTCCTCTTGCTAGACATCCTTATGAAAAGTCCTTTTCCAGCCTTCCCGCAGGATCTCTTCAGGTATTTGTGAAACAAGTCTTACATCTGGAAAACAGACCTATCAGATTTGGAAAGAAAAAGGTTGCTGCAACACAAGCAGGGCTGAAGGAGTTTAGTGTGCTTATTAAAGATTAGCTGGAACTGGAAATCAAGCCTGAAGACTGTGTAGCTATTAAAAAGTAGTTTTACTTTCTTTTTCTTTCCCTCATTCCAGAGGGATCTTCTTTCTTTGAAAGATCTTCAATATCCTCATACAAACAGCAAGTATCTTCAACAATTTACACTACATCCATCTGATTTTTAACTTACAAAGATGCTTTGGAAGCCTTCAGAAAGGGAGAACCATAGAGAATTACTCTCCCACCTCCACGGCATAACCCACACCCACAGGCACTAAGACACTAGGACAGGAAACACGTGGAAGCATGCAGCAGAGACCAGAAATGCTCTGGCTGGTCTGTCATCACCCACAGTGAGTTACTCATGGATGTAAGAGAAGGCCCAGCAGAGATGAAACCTGGGAAACTACTGTCAACTGGAACTGAGCCAGCACCCAACCGATGAGCATGTGGTTGCACGCAGGCTTTCACGAGTCTCTTCCTCTCTCAGGACACATCTATGGGGTATGACTCTTGCAAATGCACTGCAAGAGCAGAACTGAAACCAGACAGCTACAGAAGAAACTGTGAAATGTGGGGACACAGCCCTAAGTGATTTATTTGTTTCAAAGGGTGAAGAAGCACAAAGCTGCACGAATGAGTTGCAACACCCCTGCACTAATGCTGACACCACTGGTGCAGAATGTGATTAGGGGTGAGCTCTGCTACCATTTTCCATCTCCATTCTTCTTCAAAAGGCAGTCACAAATTCTCATTATAAGTGATGTTTTACTTTTGCTAATGGGGACATCTTGTTAGCTCCAAGGCAGCAGGAGGAGGAATCTGTAATTTTAGATTCATTCTATCACACTAGAAAAACAAGCTAATGAACCAATTTAAGTACAGACAGAAGCAATGGATGGTAAAGTTTCTCCAGCAGTTCAGAGAACCTTTCCTTGCATCCTAAATGTTTTTTACTCAATAATGGTCTTCCCTATGAAAGGCTTTCATGGAAACTCTTCCTCATCTCAGATGCATGGAACTTAGCTTTTTCATAGGCACTTGAGAGACCATTTCTCCTAAAAAGAAATGTACCCTGGAAAAAAGGCTGAAAATTGGGTTTGAGACTACTCAAAGTGACACCTGGTTTTTGAGAACACCCACAAGCATTTCTCACTCCCTGAAGACAGCAGGGCACCATCTACAACACAACACCACTGTTTCCATGAGATGGTCCTAAATCTGCATTGGGCTTTGGTAGATGCAGTTGATGAGAAGCACTAAAATAAACTAAATGGGTAGATTCAGACTGCACATGAGGAGGAAGTTCTTCAGCACAAGAATGGTGAGACCCTGGAATGGGTTGTCCAGGGAGGTGGTTGAGGCCCCATCCCTGGAGGTGCTTAAGGCCAGGCTGGATGAGGCTCTGGCCAGTCTGATCTACAGTAGGGGTATCCCTGCCCATGGCAGGAGGAGTTGGACCTAGATGATCCTTGTGGTCCCTTCCAACCTTGACTGATTCTATGATTCCTTTTCAAGGCTTATTAAAGGCAACGTATGTAACTCTGGGTCAGGCACCAAACTCTTTTCTCAAGGTTAAATGCTCTTTCAAGTCTTTCATGCAATGTCATCATCTAAATGGAGTTTCAGATGACTTGTACTGTGCATCTAAAGAGAAGTAGTAGACCTATTTATCTGCCATCTTCCGGTATTGGTAACCTTTATCATACGAGAGTGCAAAAATGCACAAGCCAGGAAGGCAAAGCTGCACTTATCTGGAGAGGGAAAGCCCCAATCTGTATTAGATAAGACTTTTCCTCTCATCCCAACCAAGGAACCAGCAGATTAAGCATATCATGTTAGCTTCATGCTTTGTTTTGCTAAAGCATTAAGCAACACGCTACTGAAAGAAAGTGCCTATGATAAAGACTGTTTAAAGGAAACTAAAATATCCACAAAATGCAAAATCAACTGTTACACCTCCTCAGCTCCAGCTACACCTTCAAGCACAGCTGACAATGCTCTCAAAGCACAGACACAAGCACCAGATTGCACATTAACAAAGAGGGTTGTGAGCTGGCATTGGTCTGTAGCCATTGAGTGAATTTTTTTGTCTTAACCACAGTGACTTGTCCTGAACATGGTTACCAGTTGTTAACATCTGTAAGACTGACTGTCCCAGAAGGCAAACAGGCCTATTAGATGTCCTGACTTGCCCCACTCTTCTGCTGATGGGAGAAGCAAGGGCAGAAGAGAAAAAAAGGCTTGGGCCATTATGTCCCCTCCTAAAGTGATAAACAGGTACCCACAGGTGTTTAGGTACTTGTTAGTGTCTTGCCCAAACAGGAGTAAGCAAGCCCTGGTTTCACTTAACCTGGTCAGCTTTGCAAATGCCATTGTGATTGGTGAATCTCTGTGGTCAAAGGAGACATCATGTTCAGGCAAGTAATGTAAATGGAGCTAAGTTGGAAGCAGTTGTGTTGCCTCTGCCTCAGTGTGTGCTGCTCTGTTCTATATTCTGCTCCACCACACTGCTTTCAGCTTGGACAATGTGTTCTGCTCTGCCTTATCCTTCAGACCAACTTAGCCCTGATGTTTTGGGCTTGAACTGCCTGGAAACTTAAGTGCCTCAAGTTTACCAGAAGGCGGCATTAAGCACCTCATGACATGGTGAGAAGTGCCACCAACATTGTGCTCTCTGCATACCTGCAAGAAATCCTGCCTGCACTTCTGCAAACCTCCATGCCAGGAGGAAGAAGAAGCATCAGGTCAGAGATCATCTGTCTCTTTACCAGCACCCTGCTAGAGCCTGGGAAGATCTAGAAGCCTCTCAATGGCTATCAAGATGCCAAGTGGTTCTAACACTGCGGCAAAGGAGCCAGGGACTATCTCAAAATTTCTACTCCACCACTGTGAGTAAAACAGACTTTCCCTAGGGCTCCAGGATGTCTATTTATAAGTGAGGCAAAGCCATTTTGTGGCTAAACCTTTCCAATTTTCTGATTCTCCTAAATTAATGAGCTGCCCATAACATCCCTGTGAAGATTTTCCCAACCGAATTAGAACCCGAATTTTAACTGGTTTGTACATAGTTTGTGGGCAGGGATTTTTGGAAATAAAATAACTACATATATTTGATAATTTCTGCCTCATTAATTGCTCTTTGTCAGTGATTCAGTTGGGGGAACAGCAGAGATGATTCTCAGGCTTCTCAGCTGTTGCACAGCCACTGTGAACAGAAAAAAAAGCCAACCCAGAAGCGGATCCAAAGGAAACAGGCTACCACTCCCCCATTATCACCTCTTGAGGACTAGACAAGGCCTCTAACTTGGAAGAGTGTTTGCCAATGTTTCTTCCTTAAAAGAGTACTTGTTTTCAAAGCCAGTACTTGTTTTCAAACTCAGCTGAGCTTGGTGAATAAAGTGTTAAAAGGAAAGGTAGACACACAAAACCTTGCTCTCAGCCAGGCCACCGCTGCTTCTATGCCACCTTCCAACTCAACGAGTAGGACCTGTAGCAGCCTACTTCATGCAATCTCTCAAGTACCTAAAGCAAGCATGGGGAGGTGGCTCTCATTCACAACAAAGCTTTTCTAAGATGAATAGTTAGAGATTAAATAATCTAAAATAAGCAGACACTGGACATTTCTCTCGTTCTGTAGGTGAGGTTGCTGTGCAACCACCCTGATGAGGAGCAACAGGCTCTGGAAAATTAATCACACTCAGCAACACTCAATATTCTTTTGCTGCCTATAACTCACAAAGGGAGTGATGAATAATACAGTTGCAAACCACAAAAGCGTGTATCGAGGTGGATGTGATACACGAAGGGCTCTCTGGCACTTTACAAGACCTGAGGGTAGCAGGCACTCTGAAATATCTAGAAACAGATTTTTATCTTGACAGATGAAGAAACACTGCTCATTTGAGATCACAACAGGCTCAAACTTTTACTTACAAATTAAAAATAATTTGCCTCTGTGCCTCAGCTGTGAGGAAGAGTACCTGTCTTGGTTTCAGTTGGGACAGAGTTAATTTATTCCTAGTAGCTGATACAGTGGTGCATTTTGGATTTAGTATGAGAAGAACACTGATAAGATGCCAATATTTTAGTTGTTGCTAAGTAGCACTTATCCTAAGTGAAAGCCCTTTCGGTTTCCCATGTTCTGCAAGGACATGGGAGGTTCACAAGAAGCTGGAAGAAAGCATGGGCAGGGCAGCTGATCTGAACTAGCCAAGGGCATGTTCCACAACACAGGATGCTGTTTATGCTTAGTATATAAAACTGGGGGAAGTTGGCTAGGAGAGGCCAAGTGCTGTTCAGGGACAGTCTGAGCATCAGGCAGCAGGTGCTAAGCAATTGCACTGTACATCGCTTATCTTTCTTAAATTTTATTTCTCTAAGTTGCCTTACTTTTCATTACTATTATTATATTTTACTTTATTGCAATTATCAAACTGTTTTTATCTAAACCCACAAGTTTCAAAGTGTGATTTGTTTTGCTTTTTTCCCCCCTCTTTCCTCTCCTCATCCTACCAAGGCTGTCCCATTTAAGATGCATTTGGACAATGCCCTCAATAAGACGCATTAATTTTGGTCAGGCCTTAACTGGTCAGGAAGTTATAGAATGGTAAGGTTGGAAGGGACCTCAAGGATCATCTAGTTCCAAACCCCTGCCATAGGCAGAGACACCTCCCACTAGTACAGGGCACTCAAGGCCTTATCCATCCTGGCCTTGAACACCTCCAGGGAGGGGGCGGCCACAACCTCCCTGGGCAACCTGTGCCAGTGCCTCACCACCCACACTTGAAAGAACTTCCTCCTAACATCCAGTGTCAATCTTCCCTCTGCCAGTTTAAACCCATTGCCCNCCAACACTTCCATGTCCTTCCTGTGCTGAAGGCTCCAGAACTGCACACAGGACTCCAGATGGGGTCTGACGAGAGCAGAGTAAAGGGGCAGAATCCCCTCCCTTGCCCTGCTGCCCACACTGCTCTTGATGCAGTCCAGGACTCAGTTGCTGTCTGAGCTGCATGTGCACACTGCAGGCTCATGTTGAGCTTTTCATCAACCCAGACCCCCAGGTCCTTTTCCTCAAGGCTCCTCTCCAGCCATTCACCACCCAACCTGGAGTTGTGCTTGGGATTGTGCCTACCCAGGTGCAGGACCTTACACTTGGCCTTGTTGAATGTCATGAGGTTGGCCTGTGCCCACCTCTCTAACCTGTCCAGGTCCCTCTGGATGGATCCCTGCCCTCTAGCAAGTTGACTGTGCCACACAGCTTGGTGCCATCTGCAAACTTGCTGAGCATGCACTGATTCCTGTGTTCATGACACTGACAAAGAAGTAAAACAGCACTGCTCTCAGCACTGACCCCTGCGGGACACCACATGGCACTGGCTTCCAGGTGGACATTGTGCCGTTGATCACCACTCTCTGTGCGCCACCCTCCTGCCAATTCCTTATCCAGCAGTGCTCCACCCATCAAGTCCATGTTTTTCCAGTTTGGTGACCAGGATGTCATGTGGGACACAGTCAAATGCCTCACTCACGTCCAGGTAGATGACACCAGTTGCCCTTCCCTGGTCCACTGTTGCTGTGACTTCATCATAAAAAGCCACTGCAGCCCCTCCAAATGAAATACGTTATTTAAAATTATTTCAACAAAGATTCTCTTGTGTTATAATTAAAACTAGACTGCCTCCAGCAGATTCATAAAACTGACAGAATTGCAGATGAAGCCAAAGTTGTATGCTTCAAGACAGACTACCGCTCTGGAACAAATAATTACATCACTGGCACAAACATCTCTAATGTTATTATACTTCTACTGCAGACAGTCTCTGGCATAGAAAACAACCTGGGAAACATAGTAAGTTTGGTTTTGGTTTTCTTCTTTGCCAGGACCACTTCTAGGCAGATGAAGCTATTATTTGCTCCATCTCTGTAGCATTTTCAGAGTTTCCACAAAACAAAAAGTTATATACAACCTATTGTTCACTTACCCTGCTGTCTCTGTATACATCAAAAACAACTGCAAAGGAGGGAAAAAAAAAAAAAGAAGTTAATTTTAAAAGCCATCTCATTTCACAGAAGATATCTGAATAGATGCTTATGTACAATCTGCAAAGTCAGCATGTCTGAAGAACTGCAAGGCAGAATTAGGTTCATTTCCAAGAAGAAGCTGAAACATTTCAGAACTACTGGCAATGAAGTGAGAGATCAGCTGCTGAGTTTTTCCATCGAATGTTGGTTTCTTCTGTTGATTTTTCCCTCCAGTGAATAATATCTGATAACTGTTAACCAAGAGAGAAGCTTATCTTTGGCATTACTGCTGTTTGGTTTACAAGAGAATGGAGAGATTTCAAGGAAGGATCAAGACTCCACTGCACTAGACACTGCACAAATATTTAGTACGGGAAAGTTCCTGCTTGGTGGAGATTAGGATTTAAGCAGATAACAGAAGAAACAGGTTGTAGGAACAAAAGGGTTTGGTGGGTGTGCTGAGGGGGAGGTGGCAGTGAAATGGCTGTCACCATGGTTTACTGTAACCCAGAGCACACCTACGGATTATCAACAGCTCTTTCAAGCAGTCCCTTTGCTAGTGGGTGATTGACACAAAGCTGCTTTCTGTAGCTCCATTGTTATCTCTCGACTTAATTAAGCGTGAACCTTCCTACATGCATCTTTCTATTAGCTTCTGTTCTGTGTGGTTAAACTAATCTTTGTCTTCCCATTCAGCCAGGGAAATCGACAGATAAGCATTCAGGCATGACTACATGCAAAAGTTGTACCAGTTTAGCAGAAAGAAAAAGAAAAGTCTGATTTAGACAAAGCTCAGACAAGGCTATATTGTCACTTCCTTCACTAATAAGGGAATATTCCAGCTACCAGATTTCCCAATCCATGTGGGATAAACTGAACTCAGGATATGACTGAAGAACACTTGAGCCTCTGAGGATACTCAGGAAGCTGCTGTCAGTAACAGGGATGTTGATTGATGACATTCATGCATGTAAAGCCACTCAGCAGCTTAAACTAATGTTTAATGCAAAGTTGGCTGGGTGAAGGGCAAACCACAATTCGATAGCATCGAAATCAATCACGTAACTGGGTTTGACCACATAGTCTAAAAATCCATGCAGCTTTTGGCACAAGCTCAGTTACGTCAATTTAAAATGTCAACCCAGAATTAAGTGCTATGTTTGCTCAAGAGGAAAAGATACCTAAGTCATCAATGCAGAAAAGCACAACAACCCTAGATTTCTTCTCCAGCTATTCAACTGAGCTGCTTGCCTGGACTGCGTAACCTTATTAGTCACATCTCATTCGTGGAAAACTTGCATCTGAGCTTTACTATAAAACGACACCTGTCAGCCTAAAGCAAGCCTGTGGCCACTGAGGCTCTTAGCCTCAGAGATTTCACAGTATCACAGTATCACCAGGGTTGGAAGAGACCTCAAAGATCATCAAGTCCAACCCATTACCACAGCCCTCAAGACCAGACCATGGCACCAAGTGCCACGTCCAAACACACCTTGAACACCTCCAGGGACAGTGACTGCACCACCTCCCTGGGCAGCCCATTCCAGCAGTAAATGACTCTCTCAGTCAAGAACTTTCTCCTCACCTCCAGTCTAAACTTCCCCTGGCACAGCTTGAGACTATGTCCTCTTGTTCTGTCGCTGGTTGCCTGAGAGAAGAAGGTAACCTCCTCCTGGCTACAACCACCCTTCAGGTAGGAGCAAGAAGGTCTCCCCTGAGCCTCCTCTTCTCCAGGTTAAAATTTACACCCCCATCAAGACCGCCTGCACTTTGGTGACTAGTTGAGGACACTCACAGACGAAATAGAGAAGAAAATCTGAACTGCTCCTTCTCTTTGGGGATCACCTCAAAGTAGGAATGTTGTGTGCCACTAAAACCACAGTAAAACCTTACAGTAGCTGTGCAAAACGCAGGGCAAGCCAAGGCTTGCCTCTACAGTATCAATACCTCCAGAAAATCGTTCTTACTGGGCTCTTACGAAAAGTGTTTAGAAGTATTTACAAAGCATTCAACCATCTGTTATCCTACTGGTCTGACTCTACATTGCTTCTGCTGCTCTGACTCAACTCTTCCATCTGGAGATGCTACAAGACCAACTGGAAAAAGCAGAGCAAACAGCATTAAAATCCCCAACAAAACAAAAAGTCAGGGGAAAAAAAAACCCAAACTGTAATACCTTTCCTTTTAAAAGCAAACAAACAAGTAAACCCAGTGTTTTATTTTTAACAACACATATGCTACCAGATAGCGGATCAAGGGGGGATGTGAGATAAATGAAGGATGGTAAAAACAAACAGAATACATCTTCAGCATGGCATTTCCCTGCAGATGGACAAGGCACCAGTGGAGAAGGACAAGAGATTAACAAAACCTCATTCCAGAAAGTCACCCTAAAACCTCATTTTCCCAGAAGGTAACTCAGATGGCACAGTTTTACGCCTTTACGTAAGCTGACACTTCAGACCCTTCAGTTCACCAGACAGCAGTTTCAGAGCCTAAATCCAGGCATCAATTTCCAAAAATAGAGCCCTGAATTCTTATCTATCAGTTGATTACACACCAGCTAAAATTACTTTGGAACACAGAGGAAAATTAAGACAGTAATCAGAATGTCAGATCTATATGACTGCTCTTACTTCAAAACTTTAGCACTATGGACCTATTAAATTAGTACCCTGATTTCCAGACTACTTGTCTCCTCCAAGCTGTGGCCATTGAGAACTTCTGTGGACTGAAATAAAGGAACCCTGAAAATTATTAAAGATTTTAATATAACACAACAGCTTGGCATTAGAAGGTATCTTTTTCAGCAAGCCAGGGAGGACAGATCTATTTAATTGCTCTGGTGGTTCAGCAAAATAATTAACCATGTTTAAACTCCCCCTAAAGGTTAATCAACCTAATACTCAACATAAAGGTTGATTATTTAAAGCTTTATATAAGATAATAGAACCAATAGACAGTTTTTATGCTTATATATTTTATTAAATTGAGATTTGGCCCCGTGTCAGATCAAATTTAAATTCCTTCATCATACCTGCCACCATTCCTAATCACACATCACAATTCTGGTCAATTCTTGCTAAACCATGTCAGGAAACTATGTTCAGTAATGTTTGCAAAAGACTTCACAGTTGAAGAACAAGACAACTGACTTGGGTTGTTTAGGAGTATCAAGAACCATGGCCTTTATTCCAAAGTTTCAGCAGTCGAACTGTTGTACTTCAATATTCTAGGGGAAATTATCTTAACTTCTTAAAAAGAAATGTACAAATCATTTTTTCCATTATGTGAATAATTTAGCAGCAAATATTTGACATTTCTATAAGCAAGCATTCTTAACTACTGAATGACTTTTATTAAGCATTTCTAACCTCAATTCACAGGTTTAGATTTTTTTTCTCAAGTAAAAACAAGCATAAGGGGAAAGAAAAAAGCCTTAACCCCCCCCCCAACTCCAAAGTCATTATGCCTTCTGAAGAAATCTTTTACTCATTCACTCTGTTTTCCTGGAAAGCTCCAGACTGTTCTCTCAGGGATTTTTGTCCCCAGTTTTACTGTCATTCAAAACCCACATTGCTCTGTGTGCTCTAGCCACAAGAGCTGTAAGACTGTCCCAAGTTAAAATGAACCAAGTCCTGTGAAAGCAATAGCTGTGAGAATATGTAGATCCATAGACTTAAAATATTTGGGATTCCATTATTTATTGAGAAGTATCTGTTTTCTACTGATTTCCAGCATTAAACTGGAATTTAGCACAGTGCAACTCACTGTGCTGTGGAAGAAATGAACCTGGACCAGCAACAGCAAGAAAACAAATCTCATTTGTATATAGTTTGCTCTCCAAGTCCTTTCAATTTCAAACCTCCCAGCACCTTGCAAAGAACTTCAAAGAGGCAGACCCTTCATTTGTGTTTTTAAGTCTTTGTAACAAGACTATGGATTTAGAAGCCTTCATAAACAACTTCCTTCCCTCCCCCTTGCTAATTAAAGTGTTCAGATACTTACAGTCTTCATCCAAGAACTTATACTGTATGTGTTTCTTGAAAAAGTCCTGTATTGATCTACAGATCTCCTCGTGTTGCTTAGATATATGATCGTAGTATTGCGTGTAGTCCCTCTGTGATATACCTGTCAACAATTTCAGTTGATTTAAAAAGAGATTTAGGCATGCAAAACCTCCAACCAGGGGGTTATCTGAGACACTCATGTTATAATCTGTATTTCAGAAGAGAGGGTTCTCCCAGGTCTCAATCATTACCAATGGCTTACTGCTGAGCTTAAAGCATTCCCACTAGGGATCTTCTCCTTGACAGGTTCTGCCTTACATTTTGTGAACTTCATTTTATATGTACATACATCTACCGCATTTAAGTGAATTTCAACAGGAACCTCTGTCTGCATTTAATTTCCAGTTCCTGTCTTTCAAGTTTCATTTCTCCTGGTTATTCTGGTCAAAAGCCTTTTCTGTTCTGCTCATCTGTAGAGACCAAAATGTGGAACAATGGAAGGGGTACAAGCTAAGATTGCACATCAGCGAAGATGTGCAATGCACATCTAGCATGCCACAGAGATTCTCATTTAAGTCATTTTTCAAGAGCATGGAATCACAGAGCATTAGGGGTTGGAAGAGGCCTCCAGGGATCAGCAAGTCCAACCTCCCTGCCACATGCCTGTTTGAGAAGGCATTAGAGGTGAAACCTCATATTCTAAAATGTACCAGGTGGCAGGCAGTCTAGTACCTTGTTTCTTACATTTGTCCCCATCAAGGGTTATTTTGCATATCAGACATTAGATAAGCTGTTCATTTCAGACATCTGTTTGTCTACAAGACAACAGTTTAAGACAAAATCAACAGGGTTATACAACTGCATGCATCTTAAGTGACAGAAGTTCTCATACAGGACGTGGCAACATAACCTGCTGCAACACTCTGGTAGGTAAATGTCAAATCAAGACCTGCCTCATCAGTGCAGAATGAATATCTCATGCTATTTAGGGGAGAAAAAAAGCTAGAATCTCCCAAGAAAGATCTATCAATTATGGCATTTTGCTGTTTTAACCATATGCAAAATACAGAGATTAAATACTGTAAGACAATGCTGACTGCCCCCAAAGATGTGTTGTTTAAAAAAGTTTATATGAAGCTTATGATGTCAGTGGAACTTTGAATTATTAATGCCAATGCAAAGTTTAACTCAAGTCTAAACACAAAAATCAAGAGGTGGTGGCATCTCAGGGGATGCAGATGTGTAACTGGAAAATCATTCATTACATTGTGCAAGTATCCCTCCTTAGTTTGACTAACATGCTTATTAATTTTAAGAGCATGGGAACATATTGTGAAAAATCTTGGAACTGTCTTCAGAAATTCACCTGGAATGTTAGCGGAGAAAAAAAAAAACCAAACACACTGGTAAATCTACTAGGTTTCAAAACCTAGTAATGAAACTTGTCATAGAATCATAGAATGGTAAGGTTGGAAGGGACCTCAAGGATCATCCAGTTCCAACCCCCTGCCATAGGCAGGGACACCTCCCACTAGCACAGCTCACTCAAGGCCTTGGCCAACCTGGTCTTAAACACCTCCAGGGAGGGAGCAGCCACAACCTCCATGGGCAACCTGTGCCAGTGCCTCACCACCCTCACTGCAAACAACTTCCTCCTAACATCCAGTTTCAACCTCCCCTCTGCCAGTTTAAGCCCATTGCCCCTTGTCCTGTCATTGCAAGACCTTGTCAATAGTCCCTCCCCAGCCTTCCTGGAGGCCCCCTTCAGATACTGGAAGACTACTCTAAGGTCTCCTGGAAGCCTTCTCTTCTCCAGGCTGCAGAGCCCCAACTCTCTCAGCCTGTCCTTATAGGAGAGCTGTTGCAGCCCTCTGAGCATCTTTGTGGCCTCCTCTGGACCTGTTCTAACACTTCCATGTCCTTCCTGTGCTGAGGGCTCCAGAACTGCACACAGGACTCCAGGTGGGGTCTGACAAGAGCAGAGTAAAGGGGCAGAATCCCCTCCCTTGCCCTGCTGGCCACGCTGCTCTTGCTGCAGCCCAGGACTCAGTTGTTGTCTGCGCTGCATGTGCACACTGCAGGCTCATGTTGAGCTTTTCATCAACCCAGACTCCAAGGTCCTTTTCCTCAGGGCTGCTCTCCAGCCAGCTTACAGTCTCTGATTAGGCAGTGTACAAATGCTTTGACATATCTGAAAGTAAATATCACTAGATAAATGTTTTATAATAAAGCTTCACTCCAATGTTTACAGGTTATTAGTGATGCAGTGTTCCAGCAGCACAGAGCAGGACAGGATTCAGCTCCTCAAAAAGCTATATTGGTAGCCACTAAGCAATACCAGCTTACTGGAGAATCTCTCCTACTAGCAAGATAAACTTTGTTATAGAGAACAGCAATAAACCCTGCAAATGGCATTAATGAAGACAGAATGGCAAGATAAGCGTGGAAGCACCAGAAAGAACAGCAAAATAAAAATGCTACAAGAATGATATGTGTTGACAGCACCCAGATTAGTGCATCCCAAAACATCTAAGTGCAGCTCCATAAGACATCCAGATCAGAAAACAAAGAACAGGGACTGTGTGTTCCTAATGATTCACAGAGGTGGGACAGGATGGACAGACAAACTGCTGACAGCTCCTAGCAGGTACAAAAAGGCACATTCAAAACAAGCATGTAGTCATGCTTGACAGACCACTTGCATCTTGGTCTTGTGAGAATGTGTGTATGAGACAGAAGAAAATGAGCAAACTTGAGCTTGTTTTAAAGAAAAAAATAGTAATAAAAAAACCCAACACCTTTGTTCTAATTAAGTCTGGATTAAAGTTTTGATATGTTTACTGCTCTAATATTTCCTTGTCAGAAAGTTTAGGCAGAGTAATACAACATTACTTCAAAAAAGATTGCACCAGTCCTGTGCTTTTTACAACTCTGTTCACATTTAAAGACTGGCTCAATGGCCATATGGAGACTTGTGATGAGCAGAGTCCCTCAGAGATTGGTACTGGGACACATTTTGTTGGTGACAGGGACAGTGGGATTGAGTGCACACTCATCAAGTTTGACAATGACACCAAATTGCGTGGTGTGATTGACATGCTGGAGGGAAAGGATGCCATCCAGAGGGACTTTGACAGGCTGGAGAGATGGGCCCATGCCAACCTCATGAAGTTCAACAAGGCAAAGTGCAAGGTCCTCTGCCTGAGTAGGGCAATCTGAAGCAACAAACACAGGCTGGGTGCCAAGTGGATTGAGAGCAGCCCTGCAGTGAAGGGCTTGGGGGTGCTGGTTGATGAGGCAGTTGACATGAGACAACAGTGTGTCCTGGCAGCTCAAAAAGCAAACAGTATCCTGGGATGCTTCCAATGACACATGGCCAGCAGGTCAAGGGAGGTGATTCTGCCCTTCTACTCTGCTCTTCTGAGATCCACATGAAATGCTGTGACTATCTCTGAAGTTCTCAGCACAAGAAGGACATGGACCTCTCTGGAGTCCTGTGTGCAGTTCTGGAGCCTCCAGCACAGGAAGGACATAGAACTCTTGGAGCGGGTCCAGAAGAGGACCACGAAGATGCTCAGAGGGCTGCAGCAGCTCTCCTATGAGGACAGGCTGAGAGAGTTGGGGCTCTTCAGCCTGGAGAAGAGAAGGCTTCCAGGAGACTACAAGAAGGCTGGGAAGGGACTATTGACAAGGTCTTGTAATGACAGGACAAGGGGCAATGGGTTTAAACTGGCAGAGGGGAGATTGAAACTGGATGTTAGGAGGAAGTTCTTTACAGTGAGGGTGGTGAGGCACTGGCACAGGTTGCCCAGGGAGGTTGTGTCTGCTCCCTCCCTGGAGGTGTTGAAGGTCAGATTGGATGAGGCCTTGAGTGCCCTGTCCTAGTGGGAGGTGTCCCTGCCTATGGCAGGGGGTTGGAACTAGATGATCCTTGAGGTTCTTTCCAACCTTACCATTCTATGATTCTATGATAATTCCAGAAATCAGGTGTGCTAAGATCTGTTATCAGATTTAGTTCTAGTTCAAGGAATCAAAGAAACTCTTCAGAACTTAATGTAGTAATTTTATCTTTAAGGAAACCCTTACCTATAAGCTTGTTTTCCTTGACAAAGCATCTGAATTCTGCACCAGGGATTAGTTCACACCATTTGCGAAGAACAAGCTGTAGAGGAAAAACAAATGGCAAAGCTGTGTTTCAGAAAGGAAACAGGTAACATTTTGTCAAAGGGTATGCCTTCTGGATCTACACTTCCACTGTAATGAGATGATCTCTGAAATTCTTGCTGATACAAGAAACAAAACAACCTTAACCTGCAGCTCACATCATCATCTTAGTAAACACTTAAATCAATTAGACTTAATTCCACAGAGGCACAGAATGCTTTTGTTTGGAAGGCACCTTTAAAACCTTGTCATCCAAACTGAAGTAGAAAGGTTCAGACTGGACATAAGATATTTTTTCTCTATGAGGAGTGTCAAGACTTGGAACAGGTCCCTCACAGAGGTTGCTGAGTCTCCACTCACTGAGGTTTTCAAGTCAGGTTTGATAAAACATCAAGCAATCCAATCTGATCCCATTGAGCATGACAATGAACTAAAGCTGTCCTCAGGCCCCTTCTCACCTCCATCACCTTATGCTCTTCTTTTGTAACAGTGAAATTATTTACAAAACAACTTTAAAAGGTACATTAACGATAAAGCATGGACGACAAAAATCCTGCTGTACAACACAACAAATCTGTCTTGGAATTGGCAGGAAGTTGCTCCCTAGTCAAAAGAGCTGATGAGCAGAATTAAATTTAACCAAATCAACCTCTATTCTGGTATACACCCAAGCAGAATTCTGTGACGCCTTTGAAGGCGCAAACCAGTTAAAATAAGGACATGGGACAGGAATAGAAACAGTAACCAAACTGTTATAGTCAATAGGACAGACTGCCTGGTAATTAAAGCACATCTCTGGCACTTGCAGGCTTCTGCATTTCCTGAGCTGAAGTATACAGATGGATCCATTATTTTGAAAGCCTCAGTTATACTGCTATGAGATACTGGAAACTACCACCCTCTATCAACTGCAGTAGAGAAACCTCAGTAATCAAAGGTGACATTCCTAACTACAGTGTAAACATGAAACTCTTTGTTCGAGCTTTCAGATGTCCTGTACCTCCAAAACAGAGTAGACAGTGCTTTAAAAGCAAGCAGCATTCATTCACTTTTCTGAAGCCCTTCAGGACCACAGGAAGATGAGAAATGCTATATTTATACTGAAAAAGAATTAGAGAAATAACTAGATGCTATCTTAAAAGTGACAAATCACATGAACAGTGTAAAGCATTAATAGCTGCATAGATAGCTTAACATTTTAATCTAGTAACGAGGACATGAAGCAAGATATGACAAACCACTTCGGGATGTCCCAGTTGCTACAGCTAGCTTCTCCCTTAGTAATCTCAGCTGTGATATTCACAAGCAGCACACTACTAGGAATACACAACTTTGAGCTTCTGAACTTAGCCTTCTTGGAAAAAATCTGATAGACATGAAACGAAATTGCAAGGAAGTTTCAAAAGTCTGAACTTCAGCTCCTCTGATCTTTTAATTAAACGAACACCTTACAACTTATATTGCTTAACCAGACTTCCCCACACTGCCCAAGCAACATAATTTAAAACAAACATTATGGGCATATACTCAAGTAGAAATGGTATCATAGAATCATAGAATGGTAAGGTTGGAAGGGAGCTCAAGGATCATCTAGTTCCAACCCCCTGCCATAGGCAGGGACACCTCCCACTAGTACAGGTAAATGCCTATGAGTGGTACTTCATTTAAATTACTTAGAAACCATGCATCAAGTCCTACCTCATAGTCCAAGGAAGGATCAGGAGAATCATCAGTACAGTGAATAAATCTGGAAAAGTAAGGCATGGGTGTTAAAATCTGATTTTACATATAAGATTTTAGTTAGAGTGAGAAAAACAACCCCAAACTGTTAATCACAAAAAAACACTGTTAAATTGTCTCCAAGACATACAAACCAAGTAAATTCCTCCTCTTGACAATTAACAAGGGGTGGGGGAAATAAAAAGAAAAAACATCTCTTTTTATCACTTAAATTTGGACAGGGACATAGCTGAAATCTGACTGGTTTGGTTGGGTTTTTTTCCTGTTTGAATGAGTAGTGCTGCTCTTTTTCTCTTTATTGTTGCAGTGGCATAACTGGATTCCCCAAAAGCCAAACTGAAGTGGTCTAATCTCGTTTCATGGCAGCATGTAGTCCCCAGTATTTTTAGTATTTAACTTGCTAAAGCACCCAGAGACACACCCCCATGCCTCACAGCAGTTCATTTCCATAAGGGATGCAAAACAGCACTACACAGAACTTCTGATTTCACAGCATGGTTATCTTCGTGAATTGAGAGCCTCAAGAAATCACAGACTGACAGAATGTTAGAGGCTGGAAAGGACCTCAAAAGATCAGGCAGTCTAAACCCCCTGCCAGAAGAGCATCACCTAGAGTACATCACACAGCAAAGCATCCCAGCTTTTTTGATTGTCTCCAGCAAAGGAGACTCTGCAACCTCTCTGGGTGGCCAGTTCCCTTCTCCGGCATCCTCACAGCAAGAAAGATTTTCCTTACATCCAGGTGGAACCTCCTATGCTCCAGCTTGCACCCATTGCCCCTTGTCCTGTCATTGGACATCACTGAGAAGAGCCTGGCTACATCCTCCTGATACTGTCCTTCACATATTTATAAATATGAATGAGGTGCCCCTCAGTCTCCACTTCTCCAAGCCCCAGTTCCCTCAGCCTTTCCTCAGAAGGGAGATGTTCCACTCCCTTCAGTGTCTTTGCGGCTCTGTGCTGAACTCTTTCAAACAGTTTCCCGAGGCCCTTCTTAAACTGAGGGGCCCAGATGCGGTCTTAGCAGGGCAGAGTAGAGGGGGAAGAGAACTTCTCTCTACCTACTAATCACACAGCTTCTAATACACCCTTGCAATACCTAAATACTCTTAGAAATCTCTTGAGAGTGGGAATAAACAGAATTATTTTCACAACCGTAAGCAGACGTCAAGGTTTTGTCCCTAGTGATTAGCTGACTGTGTGTCACCTTCCAGGAACTACCAAAAATGGAGGCAGCTACAGCCAACATCTATGTACCTTTTTGTGGTTTTACAGCAAACCCTGCAACAAATTCTGTCACATTCAAAGGGAGTTAGCAAAAGAACATCCATTTTTCTTCCATGTGTACTCAGTGACCTCATTGGCAACAAACTACGTTGATGCACAGACCTGTGTAAAGGGTCACTGCTGAGAAAGTCTTAAATGGCATCATTTATACTATCTCCTTTTGGTGTTGAACTTAATCAAGCAATCCAAAAGTATAACAGCTCGAACATAACCACAGTATTTGTAATATGTGGCTGCCCAGCCTTCAAGTGGAAGTGAAGAGCTACCTTAAGATTTCATTCAGCATGCTCCCAGCAAAAATACATTTCAGGGTTTAGTTTAGACTTCAATATTCACTGCCCACAGAAAAGAAGGGGGATAGTAAGTATGCTTTCCAAAAGTACTGTAATCAAACTGATCATATATATTTGTAAGCCTATGTAAACAGATAAGGGCCTTCAACTACAGTTTATATTCACCACAAGTTAAGACCTGTCAAGGCAATAGAAATAAACCTGTGAGAGTTTGCAGTTTTGCTAGACTCAGAGTTCCTACCCTATATGCCTACCACACTCAAGAAAGTATCACACACACACACAAAATGAATCATAAAGTATATGTAAAAGACAGTTGAAGTCCAGCACATGGACCCTAAGACCTGTATTATTATCTCTTACAGACTCCCATACATGAGATTGGAGCACCTGCAAGTTGCTTCACTGCAGCACGATGCAGTCTCCTCCAGCAGTCAAAAAACAGCCTTACCAACAACCAAAGTTAGCCTTGGCTCAACCCTCAAATATTCTGGGTGAGAGTTACGAGAGGAAACAGGTTGGAGGAGGCCTTGAGTGACCTGTACTAGTGGGAGGTGTCCCTGCCTATGGCAGGGGGTTGGAACTAGATGATCCTTGAGGTCCCTTCCAAACTTACCATTCTATGATTCTATGAAATACACTCCCTATTTGTTTGTAAGTCAGAAAACTAAATCCTTTGGTGCCGTCTCAAAACACACACACACTGCTCAAGCATTGCTGTCAAATCAAGCAAATAGGCAAAGTGATTAATTCAGACAAAAAATACTGCAAAAAGCAGTACCATTATTTTTCTTGAGCCTTAATGACACAGTACTGAGTATAAAGGAGGAAATCTGAGGGAGAACACAGTAAAAGAAAAAATAAGCTCAAGTTTTGGTAGTCCCATTTTCCTTCTAAGTAGTATCACGACTTTTTGCCAACAAATGGATATTACTACCATCCTTTTTTGGGAGGTAAGATTTTGTGCAGCTTGAGTTAGTTGCAATTTGTTTTTTTTACCATTAACTCTTCAGATCCAGCCCTCATAAGAGGCAGAAGACTTACCACATTCTATTTAGGTTTGGAGGTACCTGAAAGAACAAAAGGAACCCAAACTTGAGAGATATCTGGGCTCTCTTTTCTGAAGTCTTTGAAACTTGAAATTTTGAATATTACTAAGGGTGAAGGAATTAAACTCTACTGCTTATAGGCCTCGTGCTGTGGTTGACAGCCTGCTTACAGATTTATACATGGATGTGAAAAACAGAAGGCTCAAAGTCTCTCTGTATGTAGCAGCTCTATGTCAATCTCCAAATGCACACACTTGGCAAGAGGTCATACTACATGAACTCATTATATGGTTCAGCTTTTAATACTGAAAAAAAGCAGCTTAAGAAGGTTTGTAAGACATCCAGTACCTACCATGTTAAGGGAGCCATGAACTCATTGGCAAATCACTGAGACTATTCTGTGGATAATAAACTACCATGAATATAATGAGAATTGTAGAAGTCCCCTGCTTTCATATTTTAAAATCAAAGGGGGAAAAAAAAATCAAGGAGGAACTTCTACCAGCATTTGAAGTCTTGACTACTGAACCTTGATGGAATGGTAAAGACAGAAAGAAATAGGAAATTCATGCACCATTCAAAAGAGGATCTCATTGTACACTGTAAATGGTGGGATCTGAATAAAACCTCAAAAGAAAAACAAAATAAAAACAAATAAAAATATTAAAGGCTTTATTAACCACATCCTCTCGTGTGGAAGTGCCCATCTCAAAATTGGTTATACCAAAGTCTAAACCAACAACTGTTTCAAAAAAAGGTATCCTGAGTGCCAAGCCACATCTTTATGAGCCAACACTGCCTCCTATGTTCTGTTAGGAAAACACAAGCTGTTGTCGCTCCACAACTCAGAAAAACTTGATTGTTTCTTTATATTTGGCAACTCGGTAGTTAGAAGCACTAAGTCTGGTATCAAAAACGTGGTTAAAATGTTAGCTTGAACACAAAAAGGATGGAAAACATCTACTAGGTAAGTTAAACAATGGGCTTTAAACAATGGGCTTTAGGAGGCTAGACCTCAGTCAAGAACTGACTTTCCTAACTGTTCTCAGAAACAGGCACTTAAATTTTAACCAAACCCTCCTGTGAACACCTAAAAAAAAAATGCATTTTGCTCCATGTTCCTTTGTGTCTCACATATTGATGCATTCAGAAACTTTGCCTTTGCTCAGTGGTAGTTGTTTCTACTGCTGTTACCCCAGTGTGTATTTTTTACATGCTAAATGTGGCATAGATGGTCCCTTCACTCTGTTTCCTAGGCTTATGCAGGATTGAGTGGCTACATTTAGACTCTTTACTTAACCTGTTGTGCTGGTTTGAGGCTAATTGGAATATTTTAATGGAGAAAATTGTATTATTGGCTGTGAAAAGAAAACAGTGGTGATGTCTACTTCACTCATAGGCTTGCTGAGATGTTTAAGAATAAGAACACAGATAACATGCAGAGTCTTGGGCTTTCTAGTTTTTTTGCCTTCTCCTCTCTGCCGAGTAACCCAACTACCACTTTCCTTCTAACCCTGATGGTCAATCCCCCAAAGTCAACCTGTGCATAAGGCAAACCTTGGGGTAAGGTAGAGGGGTGGGGAAAAGGTGGAAGGGTGGTTGGGAGCCCCTCCTGGGGACTCTGATTTCTGGGAGGGGAGTTGTGCTTCTGTATTCCCTTTAACTTGCATATTTCTGTACCTATTCCTGTCTCTTGTGTATATCTCTGCTTGTACATTGTGCTGAGCTGTAAGTAGAGCTTCAGTCCTTAACTTCCAGCTGACTGAGTCTAGTCTGGGGGATTTTACAAAGTGGGAGGGGGAGGGTAACTCCCAAACCATTACACCTGTCTAACCAGCTTCCCCAAATGTTTTCAGGAATGATCTTATGGAAATAACAGATCCATGGCACCAGCTGGTCCAATAAAATACTGAGAGTCAATTTATAACACTTGGAAAACAGCTATTCTTGCACATGACTTATAAGGCCCCTCTATAACAAGTCACAGGGTAATCTGTGCAAAAGATATTGTGCATTGGATTGTTTTTCAACAAGGTGGAACTTACAGGACTTCTTACTTAATGAATTATTAAACACTAAAAACTGTGATTATTAAACAACTGGAAAAATAAGAACACTTTAGTGCTCAAAATCCACATAGAAAACAGTTGTAGATTTAAAACATCTAGTTGTCAGACATCAGAGGTTGTTCCTAAATTTCCAAGGTTTCTTAATGAGCATGATCTAACAACAAGCTTATAACTGAAAGGGCACCACCCTATCATTGGAACTGTTGCTGATACTTATACCAGCCTCAAGGTGGGCAGTCACATCTTAACAAAATATAACCCATGCATTCTAACAGTAAGGAAGAAAATTGTCTTCTAAACTAATCCACACAACAGGTCTTTGAAAGAAGAGTTTTAATTACTTAACAGAAATCTCAATTAGAAAAGGAATTTTTTTTTTTAATCACATATGCACAACTCTAAGGTTTTGAAAGCCTACATAAAAACTTGAACATTTAAGGATTACACCACCCATATGTTTTAATGTGAGCTCAGCTAAATAAAATACAGCACTTAGTTTGAAGCAGAAACATCGACTACATGGAGTGCATCACTCAGGAGTCTTTGTTAATTTATACAAAACTAACAATGAGAAAAGTTCACACATTATTCTGAACCTTTCAGCCAAAGTGTCAAAATCACAAGAGACTCCAAAGCTTTAAAATAGTCAGAGTTTATTGAGATGTGCTCAGTATATCTGCGTTAAGGACGCAGTTTTTAATGGTTTGTACTCAAGTGTTGCATAGCTCAAGTTTACTCAGAATTTGGAACAGATGAGATTTATTTCTGCAAGGGCAGCTCCCTGACCTGAACAATGTATAAATCAGTATTTTATACTGGTAATGGGAGAGGAAAGAAGAGGCTCAACATGACTGGCAAAGCTGGATTAAGAAAGAGATTTCCAAGTTGCCGTTGTAAAGTCTTTTCAACGCTATGATCCATGAACTGGATTTTTAAGTTAATATAATTTAAGAGAAAACAAAACAAAAAAAGGAGGGATACAATGTTTCAGCTGCTGCTTAGGCAGGCAAGAAATTTTTAGACCATACTGTGTATTAATCAGAGTAGAATAAGGTGTATTTATCCTTCCTTAGAGTAGCCCTTGCAAGAGATTTGGATGCATTATGTATCCAATTCTCATTTGTTCAGCACTTTAGGTTCCTATGTCAGCTATATTTCTAATTTCTGCTTGCTAAGGACTAGGGAACTGACAGCTAATCAATAGTATAATTAAGGAAGACCACTGTTCTGATTCAGTAAGAATCATTTCACTGTTTGCATGGTGACATTCTGTACAAGTAACTTAGTAAATTAAAAATACCATCCACATAATGGACACTAATATCTGCTTCACTCAACTACAATATATTCATAAAATATAAAATGGAGGCATAAAATATAAAATGGAGGCCCAAGTGATTTTACACACTATGCATTCTCCTAGCCATAAGTACAACTTCCATTCGCACAAGACTGCACTGCCCATGATAACTGTACCTTAGCAAAACCACAGCACCTGTGCTGATGAAGACAAACAAATGCATGCCATAACCCAAATTTATAGATAGAAAACATCAGACTAGAATTTACAGGAAGGGAAATAAATACAGGAGTCCTCACATGAACATAACCTTTATATTAGGTGATGATCCCACAGAACGTCACAAGGTTTGCTGATTTATCTCCCACTAGCTGAGCTGTACTTTCTGGCAGTGTGTGCACGCTTGAAAAGGAGTCTAAATGGATTTGACTACAGCAATCTCAGGTGGTGTCTTTCTGCTAGAAGTTATTCTCTCACAGCAGGATCAGCAGAAGACAGCACGCCTACTACAGGCTGCTTAGCCATTGCTGTTCTTAGCCTGCTGTGAACCTAAGGTGAAATTAACACCCATGCTGCGAAACCTCACAGCATAGAAGGCAGAACACATTCATTGCTTCCACCACTAAACCTGCACTGCCTGCAGAGAGCAAGGTGAACACTAAGACACAAACTTCACCCAGTATGAGATAAAACCAGGCAGAAAATGCACTGATTTCAGTCTCAGTGAGGATGGGTGAACCAGGTCATTCTACTATACAAAATGGCAACAACTAAGAGCACAAACATACACACAGATTCCACATCTTCTAAATCGAGTGGTGCTTGGGACAACTGATTGCATCTCAAACTAACCAGAGAGGAACTCTCTAAGGAGTTCGAGGTACATTTTGCTGAACCTCTTGATACCTGAGGATAGTAGAATACAAATCTCCTATTGTTTAATATTCACAAAGGGTTGATACAAATTGTACAGTTGTCTCAACACCTACAAGACTCAGTCCTGAAAAGCAGTTACAACACAGGACACATGACAGTATCTTGCTCAAATCTCTAAGCAAACAGTTCTCAAGATCCCTTAGCCTCCCAGCAGGGAAAATCATGAAAAAAACCATTCCTTGTAAGGTTGCAAAGTCCTCTGAGAATCACTATTTCACTTACCTCTGAAATGTAAACTGACAATTTATCATGCTCACCCCTTTCATTTTCTGTGACCCCAGAATCACAAGTTCTCAATGTTCACAAATGCTTACCTATTCCAACATACTTTACAAACTGTTTGCTCACTCCAGCATCTCCCTTCCTTCTCAGTCTCTTCCCCTGCACCTCAGATTGTTGTAGGTTAGACACAGTGTAAAACCTAGCATCAGAACTGAGCTAACAGCATTACTAGCACTCCATAAATGCAGAGATAAGGATGAGAATGTTGCTACCTATCATTTCTTTTTTAATATATCCACAAACTAGGAAGGGGAGTTGCAGGAATAAAAAAGACAGCAGTTGCACAACATTAATGCAACTGGTTTCACATTTTAGACAAGACAGCTCTTACTGGGTCATAAGTTACTTAACACAGGACTATTATCCTTTGCAAACCTCTGTAACACACTTAGAAAGAGGGCCCTGCATTTGACAAGTCTCCTAAATATTGCAGTAATGTAAATATGTACTGAATAATCACTGGGAAACAATCTCTCAGATTCCAGGCAATAGATTGCCCTTTCTCTACAAAATTCTGCTTTGCTGAAAGAAAGCAACAATAGCATAAAATTCCAGTAATTTTCCTTTCTTTCAGAAAAAGGTTGTACTGTAGAAATTACATGAATTAGATGCAGGTGCTACAATAGAAACTGTTTTATACAATTAAATCCTTGTAAGCAGATAAAACAAACCACAAGCACATCATATTTATAATTTTATCTGTAAATATTATCCCTAGTCTTGATTCTTGGAATGCACTTGCTCAAGAGCTACAAGAACTTGGGCTCAGATGGAGCTCAAGGAATGCATTAGCAGAAGTCTCTGTTATATTCCAGGTAGCCACACAAACCTCAACAGCTTTAAAATTTGAAAGGGATATAGTATAAGCCACACTGTATTACGATGAGATATAGCAGAAACAAGGTAAGTAGCAACAAGAAAATGCCAAAAGCAGTTGGAAGAGAAAAAATAAAACAACAAAACAAAAATCTCAAACCAGCAAACACAATGAGATTAGAACACTGCTTGGTCTGGAAAGCAACTTAATAACAATGGTCTAGTTCCATAATGTCATTTGTATGCACTACTGTAATATAATGTCTTCCTGTTTTGATTTTCACTCGTTTGCACATTAAATCAAGAGAATTAATATAAGAACAAAACGGAGGCTGCTCCTCTCTTGTATTAGAAAAGACTCATGGTAAGTAACAGTGAAGATAATTTTCCTTTCAGCTCTGTACTAAGTTTGACCTTGCGTTTATTGTTGCATGGTAGATGGAAACAAAGAAGGAGGGAAAGAGCTGGGGGAGCTTAAAAGAACACCTAACTTAGTACTGCACTTGAAACTTGTATTCCTGTGCCTGAACAACTTCTAAATACAAGTATATATTTTGGTATCCAATATTTATCATTACTGTGCAAGAAAGCAAGATCTTTCAGAACAGAGGAGTTACCCTCAAAGGACTGGGTGTTTTTTTCAACTGGGTGTCAATAAGATTGTCTACTTACGGCTGAGTGAGGTCACGAGTAATGAAGTCTGAACTCTTGAAGAGCAGGAAGACATCACTGAGAGCTTTACACTTCAGAGAGCTGTTCATTGCTATCCAGTAGGCATCCTAATCAGGAAAGATTATCCCAAAAAAATGCACTTTTACTAGCAGGAAGGAATGCAAGCTGCAGAGGTATCTAAATTTTATGCAACATTCAAAATACAGAGAAGACACAATAGTTACTGATTCTCTTAGGAATACTGTTGAAAGCAGAGCAAATCCATCCAAAAAAGTAAGTTTTTGTCTCATTGCTTCTAAGCAATTTCCTGGAATGCATGAGTGATCACAAGTTTCCCTTGAAAATATGATAAAAATCCATTTGGGTGCACCTATCCTTAAGGTATAGTTAGAGTACCTAAAAATAACAAGAGGGCAGTGGTCTGGGGATTTTTTATTTGGTTGGTTGGTTGGTTTTGGTGTTGTGTTTTGGTTTTTTGTTTGTTTTTTTTTTTAATTGGTTTGTTTGCTTTGCTCTTCAGTTTTGGGGTTTGTTTTTGTTTTTTTTTTTTCTGGGTTTTGGTTTGGTTTTGGTTGTTTGTTTTTTTGTTGTGGGCTGTCAGGGTTTTTTTAATATGAGGTCTTTAATCTTTATCCCAGGTAAAGTTTCCAACTACTATCCTAAGAGATGAGTCTGATCATTCTGCTGTTATCTGTGAAAAGGATACAGGGGTTCAAGATGCACCCTCTAGATCTAATCCACCAGAAAAATTGGCTGTATCATACTCCACTGCTATCTTGTCCATCATCTCTTCCTCATATCCCACTGCTATCTTGTCCATCATCTCTTCCTCATATCCCACTGCTATCTTGTCCATCATCTCTTCCTTAATCAGAAACACTAGTGTCTTCTAGTTTCCAATGCTTTAAGATCAAACAAACTAAGGTCCTTATGATAACATTTGCTACAAGTTTTGGGAGTCAGCATTCTTACCCTTGGAGCACTCCAGTTCAGTTTAGGAAAAACACTGCCACCCAAGGAACTTATTGCTTCTTGAACTTTAGCTGCAAACTCAGGAAATTCTGGTGCCTGAACAAAGGTCAACAACAACAAAAAGCTCAATTTCAATATATTTGTCAAGGAGGTCAAGGTTAAATTAGAATTACAAACTGCAGGATGAATAAAAGTGTTCAAAACACAGGACCTAACTCAAGAAAATAACATTTTTGTAGGAATAAATCACTTTAGAATCAATCAACTCTGACATTCTTTAAAAGAAAACTGAAATTAGGTTTCCAGTTCTCACTCTCATTACTAGCAAGATACACGAATTCCAGAAGAAAACCTGAAACTTTGTAACTTTCACCAGCAAAAGCTGCAACAGCTGGCAAAGGTGCAAGTCAAATAAACAGACTTAAAAACACGCCTGTTTGATACCTGATGGGAGGTTACTGTGTACAAGTAAGATCCAAGAAGATTTAAAAACAAACATTCAAAAATCATTTAGGATTAAGTATCTCTCTAAAAACCCAAAACACAAATATTGTAGCATTCTGGCAAAGTACTAGAAAGTACAAAGGAAGCAGTTCTGCCTTAGTTCTCAAGCTGCATTTAGGGGCACATAAATCAGTGTAAGTTTAGGAATAAATAAATCAATTCATCATCAGTTTGAGTGACAGTTCTTCATTTAAGCTTTAGCTTTACACAATGATGTTAGCAACACTTAAGTCATCAGCCCTTAAATTAGGTCTTCAAGTAGCTCTTTAACAATCTGTTGCATCAAAATAGAGGACAGGCAAAGGGATGGGTTGAACTAGAAAACCTTGCTTTATGAAGAACAGTGTCAACACCGTAAACAAAAGATGGGTGGGAAAATGCCTACTCAGGGTGCTATAAACACCACTCAATGTGGTGCAAGATGGAAAAAAAAAAAAGAACCACTGCAGATTGCTGACCTTTGAAATAATATGAAAGTATTTCAGGTACATATCAAAGATTTTTCATGTAATAAATACTTTTTTTCTACAAATCCTAAGAAGACTATTTCTGCCTGAGTATTTTTCAACTCAAAAAACAATGTCTAGGCTAAAGCAAATTAATGTCACCAAAACAAAGCCCTCAGAGCTATACAAACGAACAAAAAAGTTCCTACATTTTGGTGTCTCCTTTCTGTAGTCCCTTAAGAAACCATCTCACATTTTAGTGCAATGACCTTGACCAAACTTCAAACATTCTGAATCTTTCCTCACTACATTACCTAGACTCCATGGGAAACTACCCTTGCAAAACTGAAAAAGCACTTTGCTTATTTTACTTTATTTTTAGAGCTTTAGTCAATTCTAGAAATTGTTTCTGCACAAAGTAGAATTCTATCCACTGCATTCTAATCTAACCTCCTCTTGTCTTGACAGAAGTCAGGACTCATACTATATATGTAATAACCAGCACATATTAAGCCTCCCAGGGGAAATGTTACCATCATGTCATTTGACGAACACAAGAAATACACAGAAGAGGGTAGTTCTAAGACTGCATAAACAAGCTAGGTCCTAACATTTCCTCATAAACAAGCTAGGTCCTAACATTTCCTAAATTCTGAATGCCTGACTTCAGAACATTTGCCTTCTGAGGAAAGGCTGAGGGAGCTGAGTCTCTTTAGCTTGGAGGAAACTGAGAGGTGACCTCATTGATGTTTATAAATATGTGAAAGGCAGTGTCAGAAGGATGGAGCCAGGCTCTTAGGGATATCCAGTGGTAGGACAAGAGGGAACAGGTGCAAGCTGCAGCATAGGAGGTTCCACATGAACACAACAAGAACCATTTTCACTGTGAGGGTGAGGGAACATTGGAACAAGCTGGAACACAGCAAGTTCCACCTGAGTATGAGGAGAAGCGTCTTTACAGGTAGGGTGACAGAGTACTTGTGAAGGTTTGGGAGTTCCCCACACACACACACTTTGTAAAACGACCCAGACTAGAACTCAGCCGACTGGGAGTTAAGGACTGAAGCTCTATTTACAGCTCAGCACAATGTCCAAGCAGAGATAGACACTATAGACAGAATATTTACAGACATAGACAAGTTAAAGGTAATACAGAAACACAACTCCCCTCCCAGAAATCAGAGACCCCAGGAGGGGCTCCCAACCACCCTTCCACCTTCTCTCCACCCCTGTACCTTACCCCAAGGTTTGCCTTACACGCAAGGTAAATTAGCAGGATGGGCCAGGGAGGTTAGAAGAAAAGTGGTTAGTGAAAATTAATCGGCAGAGGAGCCAAAGCCAGAAAGCTGCTAGACCGCCCCAAGCTGCTCTCCCAGCAAGCGACAGACAGAGTCTGACTTATCTATGTTTTGGTTATTGTTCCCAAACAAATTTTCAGCAAGCCTATGAGTGAAGTAGACATCATGATGTTTTCCTTTCACAGCCTATAGTGTGATTTTCTCTATTAACATATTCCAATTATCCTCAAACCAGCACAGTACTGAAGCACTGCCCAGAGAGGTTGTGGAGACTCCCTCCCTGGAGGTGTTCAAGGCCAGATTGGATGAGGCCTTGTGTGAGCTGTACTAGTGGGAGGTGTCCCTGCCTATGGCAGGGGGTTGGAACTAGATGATCCTTGAGGTCCCTTCCAACCTTACCATTCTATGATTCTATGATTCTGTGATTCTGAAAAATCACTTGGCCTACATCCTTCTGAAGGGTACCATACCTCCTGATCACACATGCACTTGTATACAACAAAGAAATTTGTTTCAAAAGTCTAATGTTATTTCTTTTAAAATGTTAACAGGAGCTTTACAGAAAGTATGATGAATACTAAAATCTTTGTTCTCAATAATTCACAGTCTATGCAATCTACTTTATCAAAGCTAAGCTATGTGAACCAAAGCTATTAGTGTGTGCAAATCTGACTTGTATTAGTCTGAAAACCTAGGCTTATAAACTCTGTGCAAGCTCACACACAACTTAGAGCAGGGCTGTGTTTTTATTGCATCTAATCCAATGTGAGCAATTCCACACTACACTGGTGAGCTAACAGGACTGAAATAACAGTATCAGTGGCAGACAAGTGACTCAAGTATATTAACTCCAAAAATGATAGGGCAGCAGCAAGTTAAAAAAAAAAAAAAAAAAAAAAAACNAAACCTAGTTTGCATCAATCATGATCCTGACTGTGCAGGAAGAGAATAAAGACAGAGGGAAAAAAAAAAAAAAAACAAGCTTGACAGACAGAATGTACTTAGGAGAAAATAATGGCACAGGTGTAAGAGAAGAGCTGTGAAAATTGAGCTGCAGGGGCTTAGTTTCTGCTGCATCAAATTTGATTAAGTAATTGGGAGATATTCAAAGTGGTGAAAATGAAAGACAGCTAAATTTAGAGCCATGCTTGAGTTAATTTCCTACAGTCCAACAAGTGTGATTGTTGAGGAAAAAGAAAAGCATTTTAATTTTACTTAAATATAATTAAGCCAGAAAAACTTCTTTAAAGTTACAGACATCTACACTGCCATCTATCTAGAATGGGTTGAAAAATGTTCAATGCAGCAACAGACTTTTGCAATTAGTAAGAAGTTTATATATATTGCAAGGTTGCAGAAAGGATACTGCTGACAAACCCACACAAGGCTTTTACAGGAACTTACCTTAAGTGTTGTAGTATTCTCATCATCTGACCACTGTTAAAAATAAAAACAAATCAAAGCTTACTGGTTTCCTCAAACCTCCTTTATCATTTATGAGAACATCAGAATTCAGCCTTACTACAACGTGTAGATGAAATCATTGCCCTGGAGCTCCTGTAGAATACCATCACCACTCTCTAACTATTACAGCAGTTAAAAAAAAAGTATATTCAGCAGAAGAACCATTCTAAAGTAAGGATAAAAAAAGGCACTTATATTTTTTAACTGTGATTTATATCACAAACTTGGACATTCCACAACTCAGTCTTCCCTGCCTAAAGTTTGTCTTCAGCTCCAGTACTTCCATCTTTCAAGCAAGCATCCAAGAGTTACACTTAAATTCCTTTTTTTTTTGACCTTCTATCACCTTGTTCTTATAACAGTTTTTTGCATTTTTCTTTCAGAATACCCTTCTTTAAAAAATTATTTTTTAAAAAGTCTTCTCTGAAAGAGCATGGAAATATTTTAAACATTATCTAACACCATAGTATAAGTGAGGCTGGTTTAAAGCTGTTCAAGGCAACTACCACGTGGTTATTATTTTTGTGATGTACTCTTCTCACCTATGAATTATGCAGAAAAGGCATCACCCTTGATTTTTTCTCAAAAGACTTGACATTTTATACTGACCTGTATTTCCTCTGCATCATCACTCCCCTCCTGAGCATGACTTGGTGGATCATCTCTAAAAGAATAAATTATCAGGGAAAAAATTAAAATTAAGCACTGGAGTTTGACTCAACCATATACATGATATTTCCACAGCATCTACCAGCAGATGATCTCAAAATGTTTTTTTTGTTAGAGGATTAAGCCTCAAAACCTCTAGGAGAGAGAAAAATCAGAACACAAAACTGAAGACTGAACACCCTGGCATTAGATTTAGGTCCTACCCAAAACACTTTGCTTCTTTCAAGTTAACTTCTGCTCTGAAAATACCATAGTGGAAGCTTTGCAACAGCCTTTTAACTGTTCATTTCTAACACTGCTGCACTCTGACAGAAGGAAATTAAACAAACTTCCTTTTATAAAAAACAAGTTCATTTAAATTATGCTTTGCCTCAATAGTCCTTTTCCAAGGAAAAGTTGATAAAACTCAAGTTTCATATGTTGTCTTGTGAATTTCTGGTACTGAAAATGTTCTCAGACTCCATGCTCAGAAAAGATGATCCCTCAGGAAGTGGATATACAGTTATTAGCTGCTTCCTGGAAAATTCTTTTCTCTAGACACAGGACATCTGATGGTGTAAGCACCAGAATGTCTGGGAGAAAGCACCTGGCTGCAAATGACAGGACAGGGTCTTCCAATGCCAGGGCAAGAGGCAGTGGTTTAAACTGGCAGAGGGGAGATTGAAACTGGATGTTAGGAGGAAGTTGTTTACAGTGAGGGTGGTGAGACACTGGCACAGGTTTCCCAGGGAGGTTGTGGCTGCTCCCTCCCTGGAGGTGTTCAAGACCAGGTTGGAGGAGGCCTTGAGTGACCTGTACTAGTGGGAGGTGTCCCTGCCTATGGCAGAGGTTGGACCTAGATGATCCTTGAGGTCCCTTCCAACCTTACCATTCTATGATTCTAAATATTGCCTTGAAGTTTTAGGTGACTTTTGACTTTTTCCTTAGCCAAGTGTGAAGATCCTAAAGGAGATGACCAAGCTTTTGAAGACTCAGTCACAGAAACTCTGTGTAACAAGCATGGTGTCAAATGTACACCCTTGCCAAAAGTCACCTCCTTAATAAGGTAAGTCTCTGCAGTTCCTTAATGTACTTCCATAGGGATTAAACTATCAATTCAGTTCTTGAGTTTTAGAGGTCAGATACCAATTTACTGAAGATTAAAAGCCATCTTGGCCTGACTGCAAGATCTCATTCAATTCCAGTTAAGAAAGTTCAACTCTGAGAAGAACAGGTTTCTAAAAGGGATTTTAAATAGAAAATATATTATAAAAATTCACTTAAGTCAACTATACAGCTCTTCATTATTTGATTGAAGGCAGCACAAATTGTTTGTGTAACACAGTTGTAAAGTCAAATCCTCACTTTCAACTTTTCTGAAAACCTGTTAAAAATTAAATAGGTGCTACTGATTTAGTTATATAATTCTGCAGAAACAAGTGATGATATTGCTCCCTCCCTGGAGGTGTTGAAGGTCAGATTGGATGAGGCCTTGAGTGACCTGTATTAGTGGGAGGTGTCCCTGCCTATGGCAGGGGGTTGGAACTAGATGATCCTTGAGGTCATTTCCAACCTTACCACTCTATGATTCTATGATATTACTTCTTACCAAAAAAGGTTTAAAAAACCCACAATTCTAATTTTATGAATATCTTTAATTTTAAAAATAGAATTTTAAAATTTGAAGAGATCTTTCATCTTAACGAGGTTTTTTAATAGCTTCAATTTTATATATATTGATTCCTGAGAAATCAGATATAGCTCCCTTACAGTCACAGTTTAATCAGTTGCTCTATGAGAGGCAAACTACCAGTTGGGAAAAGATGAAGCATGGACTGATTTCTGAGTCTTATCATTAACAAGATGTATGCATGCAATAATCATTTTTCAAGGAAGATTGTAAGCAGAAAGCACAGCACAAGGCCTGGTTTCTTATCAGCTGTTTTTCCTATCTACCCATCTTATTCTTCTCCATACAAAATCTTGACATGGATATTCATATAGGACATTGAGCCTTGTCATATGCATGGATTACAGAATCACAGAATGTTAGGGGTTGGAAGGGACCTCCAGAAATTGAGCCCAACCCACCTGCCAAAACTGGATCACCTAAAGCAGGCCCTACAAAAATGCATCCAGGAAGCTTTTGAATGTCTCCAGAGAATGAGATTTTAGTATCTGTATCAGGTACCATCAAGTGAAGTTTTATTAACAACAACAGCCTCCTGCCTGAGGGTGTTCAAGGGCAGGCTAGATGAGGCCTTGAGCAGTCAAGACTAGCTGAAACACATCCCTGCCCACAGCAGGGAGGTTGGAGTGGATGATCTCTAAGGGTCCTTCCAAGCTGAGCCATTCTATGATTCTAGGATTCACATGCTCACACAGTATTACTGCAGCCAGATTAGTCAGATCACAAGATTCATTATGTAAAACACAATGTGGGTATACAACATAGCACTGTGAATACAAAATAGCATTAATACTCGGAGAGTGGGGTAAAAACACTCCTTACCTTCCTGAAACCACAAGTGTTCCATCATCCAGCAAATACTCTTTGACATTCTCTGGTAGGGGAAGTATAACACTGGAATAAAAATGATCAGTTCTTTCACAAATTATTATTACCATTATTCTTTAAAACAGTAATGAGTTGAACAAAAAGAATTTGCTTTTTAACAGACTATATCTCAATAACAATACTTATTATTCTCTGACACTCTCTTCACCCTCTAGCCTCTCCCAAAAAAGCAATGCCTATTTTCCCTCAGGGAAGTAGAGGAGAAACAGGCAGAAATTTTAGATGAAATACACAAAAATGCCCCACTCCTTCAAAGCTCTAATAAATTTAAAGAAAGAGTAAGCGTGGACAGTGGAGAAGACAACATCTTGTTCAAGCCAAAGGTTTCTTTTCTGAGATCCAAACCAAAACTTGCCCACACCACCCGAATTTTCAGAAAATGCAAGGTTCTCACTAAACTTACTAAAAACATTCATGCAATAAACACTAAAAAGCATAACAGATTAAATGCTTTGATTACTGGTGTTGGTGTTTTTTGATGTAACAGGGCAACTAGTATGACTGAAGTTTGCTACAGCTCCCAAAAATGCACAGA
>VWZE01002894.1:282429-300310 GCA_013396675.1 Eubucco bourcierii
ACAGAGGTACTGAGTCAGTCTCTAGGTTTGGTGTGTTCAGTCTGTTTCCTTGAGCAACCAAGCGGGAATAGCAGTGGATGTGGCATCAGCTGTGCAGGAGAGCAGCAAGCACGGGGTTGTCCGGCCTGCCCCCAAGGCTGCCCAAAACAACCCTCTCAGGATGCAGAGAGGAGATCCCAGCTCCTGAGGTATCACTTTGATCGAGCCTTCCCCAGCTCTATCGCAGCTGTGCCCCACAGAGGTTCCCTACATCTCACTCAACACTGCCTCAATGCAAGCCTGAGTAACCCCAAACACCTCCCCTCCTCACGCCTCAGTCCAAGCCTTCCCGCCTTCCCCGTCACACTGCTGCCCTGCAATCGCTTCTCCCGGCGTCTCGCCCGGCCTAGGCCTGCGCTCAGCCCAGGCCCACACCGCCCAGGGCCCAGCCGCCCCCAGCCCCACACCGCGCTCCTCACCTACGAATGGTGACGGCCCGGAAAAGCGGGTACCAGACGGAAAACTGGCAATGCGCTACCTGCTCCTTCTTCATCCTTCGCTTCAACCCAACCCAACTCGCTCCGGTCCGGCTCGACCCGTTTCGGCCCGCTACTCCCGGAAGCTCCCGCTCTGCCCGGAACCTCCCCCGCGACTCTCGGCCCTACCCGGTCCGCCATCAGCGGTGCACAGAGCGCCGCGTCACCCGGCCCTGCCTCGGGGCTGCCACCTCACCTCACTTCACCTCGCCTCAGCTCTGCTCTTGTGGCTGTCGCCTCAGCGCTACTCGGCGATGAGCCCGCCCGCTCTTCCCTGACTTCTCCGCAGCTGCCTGCCGTAGCGGCTTCCCCCCGCCTGATGGGCCGCGCTCCCGGCCTCGTACGTCTGACGTGGCCCAAGCCGGGGGGAGGGGGGCAGGGTGATTCCAGGCGGTTAACGTTGACGACACGGGTGGCCTTAGGGGAGCAGTGGGTGGTGGTCCCGCCTGGAAGGCTTTGCTTTCTTGCTTTGCATGTGCTTGTGTAAGATCTCAAATGTCCAGCTTTAAAACTACTGTCCAGTTTTGTTTAGCGTCTTTATCAGTGATGTAGATGAGGGAAATCGAGTGCACCCTCAATAAGTTTGCTGAAGACCCTAAGTTGGGTGGAAGCATTGATGTTCTCTTGGGTAGGAAGGATTTGTAGAGGGATCTGGAGGGGCCTGGTTGATTTGTTGAGTTCAGCTGTATGAGGTTCAACAAGGCCAAGTGCCCAGTCCTGCATTTAGGACACAACACCACAGTGCAACGCAGCAGGCTTGGGGGAGAGTGGCAGGAAAGCAAGGCAATGTGAAATTACTTGGGAGTGTTGGTCAGCAGCTGGTTGAATAAATATGAGGCAGCAGTGTGCCCAAGTGACCACAAAAGCAAAAATCATCCTGGCTGGGATAAGACATAGTGTGGCTAGAAGGACTGGAGAGGTGATTGTTCCCCTGTACTCGGCACTGGTGGGGCTGCATCTTGAATACTGTGTTCAGTTTTGGGTCCCTCACTATAAGAAGGAAATTGAGTTGCTGGAATGTGTCCAAAAAAAAGCCAGTGAAGCTGATGAAGGGCATAGAGCCCTAGAGTCTTACGAGGAGCAGCTTAGGGAGCTTGTTTAGACTGGAGGAGACACAGAGGAGACCTTAACTGCTCAATACAGTTACCTGAAAGGAGGTTCTAGTGAGGTAGGTGCCAGCCTATTCTCCCAACTACAAGACATGGGACAAGAGGAAATGTCCTCAAGTTGTGCCAGATTTAGACTGGATATTAGGAAAAAATACTTAACCTGAAGGTTGTTAAGTACTGGAATAGGTTCTTTGGAGAAGTGGTTGAGGTCACATTCATGGAGACATTTAAAAGATGTGCAGGTGTAGTGAACTTGGAAGCACACAGGTAACAGTTGGACTCAAAGGTCTTTTCCAACCTAAAAAATTTTATGATTCTATAACAGATCGCTACAGCAACAGTTTTGTCTCTCCTCAAATAAGGCTGCACTTCATTTTATTTTGGAGAAAGTCAAGTACTGTGAAGTAATAACTGAATAATGTGTTCTTTTTAAGCTCCATGGTTCTCTGTTGTTTCTGTGCCTGTGTGTCCCCAGTGTGGAGGTCCAGGTTGTTTCCATCTGGTGCTTTCCTCAAATGCTTTTGCATGTGCTGTCTGAAGCTGTCTTCCTAGGCCCTCTCACCTGTCAGTTGTCTGGAAGGTTGATAACAGTATGGAGATGCTGCTAACTCTCCTGCTTATGCAAGCTAGTCTTTGTCATTCTCTGTTTTACAGGGCAAAAGCCAGTTAATTTTCCATATTTTATTTGGTGCTGAGCATGTTACCTATGCTGCTAAATACCGTGACAAAAATTAAGCATCTTCCTCCACTTTATCTCTCTCCCACTAACTTCTGCTAATTAGTTTCCTTGATAGAATCATATGGTTGAAATGCAACTTCATTGACCAATAATAGCAAGTTTGAAGTGCCTTAGGAGCCTTCAGCATGTGTATCTCAGTGTGTTGTTGGTTAAACTGTGCATAAAGCACTGCTAGCATCCCTGTTGCACAGTCTCTGTAAGTAACCCTGTGTTTTAACTTGAGCTTAGGACCTCATTGCTTAGTTTCCATTAAATGTGATGTTGTGTGAATCACAACAGAAGAAAATACCTGTTCTATACAGTCAGCTGAATTAGGAAACAATTACTTTATTTTGGTGGGCTTTTTAAAGAAGCCACACATCTATAGAGTTACTGCACCCACTTGTGGCGGAGATCAAAACTGCAGAAGCCTTTTTATTCATCTATCTCTCCTTTTCACCTTCGATTTTAGTGATAATTCAAACCACTGAAGCTGTATAATTTTTTTAATTTTAAATTGCAAAGCAGCCTTGAATCTGTCCACTGCATAAGAGAGTGAGCCATGTCGACAACAGGTTCTGCCATGAGATGAGGTTCTAATATGTGGTTGTAACTGATGTAGGTAAGCATTAATATTGTTGTACAAACATTACAATAGCTGCTGGTTGGATTTGGGGTACAATTGAGATAATCCATTGTTTGAGAAAAGTGCCTGATCATAGAAACATAGAATGGTAAAGCTGGAAGGGACTTCAAGGATCATCTAGTTCCAACCCCCTGCCATAGGCAGGGACACCTCCCACTAGCACAGCTCACTCAAGGCCTTGTCCAACCTGGCCTTGAACACCTCCAGGGAGGGAGCAGCCACAGCCTCCCGGGGCAACCTGTGCCAGTGTTTCACCTCACCACCATCACTGTAAAGAACTTTCTCCTACCATCCAGTCTAAATCTTCCCTCTGCCAGTTCAAACCCATTGCCCCTTGTCCTGTCATTGCAAGACCTTGTCTATAGTCTCTCCCCAGCCTTCCTGTAGGCTCCCTTACCTGCAAGCTTCCTGTGATCAGTGGAATGGGATTTCCTGTGAGGGGAGACTAAAAAGACAAAAACTTACTCAGCCTGGTCAAACAACAAAAAATATTGTCAGTCTAAAAGGCTATGATTCCTGATGTAGGAGGTGAGTTTGTTGTCAGTAGGCAGTGAGGTTATATATTTTTAGAAATGTATATTTAGTGCATCACACAGATCCTCTTTTAACTCTTCCCTCTGGGAACTGCATTGCTGCTCTGTGCTCTTTCTGCATTTGGTGGAAAGCTTGACCTTGTATTTTAGGGCCACAGCAAGAGAATATGGCTGTTGTCCAGCTACAGCTCTTGAAATCTGAAGTGAAGAAAGTTTGAGCCATTGCTGTCTTAAGAACAAATGTGTAACAACTGACTGAACCAACATGGCATAGTAGTCAGAAGATAGGCAAGTGAGGTTCTAGAACAGTTTTTCATACAAAATAGTAAGCTATAGTTTAATTAATTTAAGAAACTTAAAGAAATTTAAGTAAATGAACTTAATTTAAGAAACAGTAAGTAAACCTACATAGTTTTAAGATGGAGCTTCATTGTGTGAAGGAAGGATTATAAAACATACTTTTAGAAGAACAGAATTAATTTTCTTAGGTCAGGGTTCCTTTCCAAGACTTGACATTACATAAAGACAATTTGAATGTTTGACCACTACGACCTACTTCATCCAACACAGCTGTCTTAAGACTGAAGAAAGAGCTTCTGTATACCTCCTGAGGAAGTGGATTTATGTACATTAGCTTTAATCCTGATAACCAGAAATATATTTACTACCTGTTCCTTTTAAATATTTTGTGGAATTAAATGCAAACTTAATATGCAAGAAAGCTTATTGTTCCTGCATGCTCCTAAATGTTTCACAAATGCACAGCAGATGTTATCACAAAAGGGCAAAGATGAAGTGAAAAATCCAAGCGATAAAATTGGGTATGACAAAGGAGGTGATCACTCACTTTTGGTACTGTTCTTTGTTAGAGATCCCACAGAGCCTTATTCAATTATTGAGGCCTTGAGTAACCTGTACTAGTGGGAGGTGTCCCTGCCTATGGCAGGGGGTTGGAACTAGATGATCCTTGAGGTCCCTTCCAACCTTACCATTCTATGATTCTATGAATCCTAGCTAAGTCAACAGAAAGACTCCTGTTATTTTTATGGAAAGTCTACAGCCAGGAGCACTGTGAATGAGAGAGATCAATAAGATCATATCATCTCTTGTGTTTAAACTTACTTGGATTTTTGCACTCTCTTTTTGCTTATGACTTGTGCTGCTTTCCAGGACTTCAGTGTTGAGATTTGGTATCATAGAATCAGTTAGGGTTGGAAAGGACCACAAGGATCATCCAGTTCCAACCCCCCTGGCATGGGTAGGGACACCTCACACTAAATCAGGCTAGAGCCTCATCCAGCCTGGCCTTAAACACCTTCAGAGATGGGACTTCGAACACCTCCCTGGGCAACCTGTTGCAGGGTCTCACCACCCTCATGGTGAAGAACTTCTTCCTAACATCCAGTCTGAATCTACTCATTTCTAGCTTTGTACCATTCCCCCCAGTCCTAGCACTACGTGACATCCTAAAAAGTCCCTCCCCAGCTTTCTTGTAGGCCCCCTTCAGATACTGAAAGGCCACAATATGGTCACCTCAGAGCCTTCTCCTCTCCATACTGAACATCCCCAACTCTCTCAAGTCTCTCTTCATAGGAGAGGTGCTCCAGCCCTCTGATCATCGTGGTGGCTCTTCTCTGGACACATTCCAGCACATTCATATCCCTGTTGTAATAGCAGCTTCAGAACTGTACTCCACAGTACTCCAGGTGGGGTCTCACCATTGTGGAGTAGAGGGGGAGGATCAGAGATGAGCTTCCTTGGAATGAGAGTGTCTCTGCTGAAAGTACTCCACAGCTCCACAGTGAGGGAGGGGGTTAATGGTGACTCTAATGCACTGTATTTTTCTGCTCCCTGGTGTGCCTGTCAGCTCGAACTGGATTGAGAGAGTGAATGGATAATCTTGTCTTCCTAAGGAGCATTAGGATGCAGGCTGAGGCATTGAGCTGCAGGTGCAGAGCCTTGCTTTGGGCATATATTCAACTGCTCTTTGCACAGTGTTAGTCATATCACTCCCAGTAGGACAACCTGCCATGCTTTGGTCACATTAACTCAGTGTGCCACCTAGACTTGCCACACGCAGGTGACTTTTTGACCTTATTTTTGGGGGAAGAATTGAGCCATTTACATGTTTATTTGTTGTTTATCTAACAACAAATCAAGAGAAGGTGGCCAGCAGGGCAAGGGAGGTGATTCTGCCCCTTTGCTCTCGTCAGACCCCACCTGGAGTACTGTGTGCAGTTCTGGAACCCTCAGCACAGGAAGGACATGGAAGTGTTGGAGTGGGTCCAGAGGAGGGCTGCAGCAGCTCTGCTTCTTTACAGTAAGGGTGGTGAGGCACTGGAACAGGTTGCCCAGGGAGGTTGTGGCTGGCTCCTTCCCTGGAGGTGTTCAAGGCCAGATTGGATGAGGCCTTGAGTAACCTGTCCTAGTGGGAGGTGTCCCTGCCTATGGCAGGGGGGTGGAACTAGATGATCCTTGAGGTCCCTTCCAACCTTACCATTCTATGATTCTAACATGGAGGTAGCTTCTAGTTCCAATTCTTTTGCAATAGGTGAACACTTCTGCCCCTGTAGCCCTCTTGGTATAAGATTTTTTTTCCACTCTGGAGCACGTAGTCTTGTTGTGGTAATGCTGTGTAAGAGAGCACTTCATCCGCATCAGAATGAAACAGTTTGACTGAAATTGATCCATTTTGTCTTTGTGTTTGTCTGACCTTTGAATAGTTAAGGAGAATGCCTTCAGCCAGCGTAGCTACTTGGCAGCTGACAGGACTATTACAACACTAAGTCAGGGATTTGATCCAAACTTCTGCTGCTCCTTTCACTTTTTTGACCCTGAAACCATTGGTTGGAGCTGAAGGTGAATTGTGCTTGCCATCACACGCCCCTGCCTTTCTTCAGCAAGTTTCATCTGTTCATTTAGGATGCAGAAATGAACCTTTTAACTTTACTCTGAAAACAAATATTGACTTTGTTTCATAGTAATCTGGACTCTGCACAGGAGGAGAAAAGCCGGACCTTCCTGAAAATGGCAGCTGAGACATCCACAGAAGTTCCAAAAACTGCTAGACAGTCCGTGGTCAAAGAAAAGGTACAACCTGCTGGGTTTGACATATTTTATTTTAAAATAACAAGTTTTCGAGTGCAGAGTAATTTTTTGAGTGCTGAGATGAGTCATTGACTGCTGGAATGGGCTGCCCAGGGAGGTGGTGGAGTCACCATCCCTGGAGGTGTTCAAGGCAGGTTTGGACGTGGCACTTGGTGCCATGGTCTGGTCTTGAGGTCTGTGGTGATGGGTTGGACTTGATGAGCTTTGAGGTCTCTTCCAACCCTGGTGATACTGTGATACTGTGAGATGCTGCATGTCTGTAAAATCTTTCCAATAGACAGAACACTTCTTTCTGATGGTCAAGTAGGTAAAGTTCTCTTTGTTGAAAGAATCATAGAAATTATCAGTGTGGATAGAGAAGTCTGTGGTATTGCACTATGTAAAGATCTTCTTAATTTATTTTCTTGGTAGTTGGTTTTTGTATGGTCTCTCCAGGCTGTTGGCAGTGTTTGGAAATAATGATAGTGTTTTCTGAGATCATGAAACTCAGCCTCGTTTTCTCTTCCTTTAAGGTGCTGAATCACTGCTAAGTCGCCTTAGCATTTAGCACTGTGCAGCCTTTGACACATTCTGAAAGGGCTGGAATTTAGATAACTTAGATAACTTTTTTTATATATGGTGCTAACATCTTCATAGAATCAAAAAATGTCAGGTCTTGAGGCAGGAATTCAGAGATATTTCTGGGGTTTATGAGGAGCACTTTCACCCTATTTTAAACTGCTTATATTGGTTTCTGTTCTCTTTTAAGTGTGTTCTTGAAAGTTAATCTTTGGTGTTAAAGGCAGGTTTGGTAAAGGTGTCATGTTATTGATAAAACACAACCAGTTTCTTTTATCCAGCTTTCCTTCCTTGGAATGAACAAGTCTGTAATTTCTTCAGGTTTTAAGGTACAAAACTTTTTTTCAAGAAAGAAGAGACTCACATTGTTAAGGTAGATTTATAGCTTTTCCCTTTGTTTTTTTTTTTTTTTTAATATGAATACTTCTCAAACAAAGGGTTTCGGTTTTGTAAGCTTTTGGAGCTTTCTATTAGGACTTGTAGTTCTGCAGGTTAGTATTTTCTTTTTGTCTTCCTTTGGAATGTTGTGCTCTCTTGTGTAATGGAAGCTTGTAATTAGATCTCTCTCTAGGCCCTTATAATAAAAGAGGGTCTCTAACTGTTGAGTAACTCTGTGAGGTTCTGATTTTTTGATTATCTTCTCCCATGAATGTGGTGGCTGATCTTCCACCCCTGCCCACCATGGGGAGGTTGCAGTAGATGATCTCTAACATCACTTCCAACCTAAGCCGTTCTGTGATGATTCTATGATTTCCTTTGTTTCTGGCTGCCCATGGTCATGCTGCTGTAAGCAAAAGCAGATGTTATTCTTCTATTGAAGAAATAGATAAACAATAAAAATAACTCGTGGAAGGACATGGAAGTGTTGGAGCGGGTCCAGAGGAGGGCTGCAGCAGCTCTGCTATGAGGACAGCCTGAGAGAGTTGGGGCTCTGCAGCCTGGAGAAGAGAAGGCTTCCAGGAGACCTTAGAGTAGCCTTCCAGGATCTGAAGGGGGCCTACAGGAAGGCTGGGGAGGGACTACTGACAAGGTCTTGCAATGACAGGGCAAGGGGCAGTGGATTTAAACTGTCAGAGGGGAGATTTAGACTAGATGGTAGGAGGAAGTTCTTTACAGTGAGGGTGGTGAGACACTGGCACAGGTTGCCCAGGGAGGTTGTGGCTGCTCCCTCCCTGGATGTGTTCAAGGCCAGGTTGGAGGAGGCCTTGAGTAACCTGTGCTAGTGGGAGGTGTCCCTGCCTATGGCAGGGGGTTGGAACTAGATGATCCTTGAGGTCACTTCCAACCTTACCGTTCTATGATTCTATGACTCATTTAATAAATGCCACACATCTTGAAAAGTGTCCTTAGGCCTTAAACAGAGGATTTAGCAAAGCAGAAGTTATGCTTTCTGGGCCAGCCTTCCACAGGTTTTAATTGTGCACCCAATAGGGCAGATGGCAATTTTTTCTTTTTGCTTTCAGGAAAAACCTGTCAACTTTCTGTTTTCTCACCCTGTTGGCTATTAGCAGCAAGTGTTTCACCAAACTTTAGGGGATTGTTGAGCTGCTTCCATAGTAAATATTTATGCTGCATGTCCTACAGTACTTTTTAATTATTGGTCTATGACTATGGAGACCAAAAGTTGTATTTAAGAATACCTGTTTTTAAAAAAAAAAAAAAAAATTACACTTTGACACTGTTTGCTTTGTACACATAAAACTTCCATCTCCCCCCTTTTTCTGTTGTTTCTTTGGAACTTGAATAGGTCATGATTTGCCCTCTGCTTCTAGCTGATGCTGTGCCACACTTCTGTATCCTAGCTATAGCTGCATCATACACTACATTTCATTTCTCTAGATTGTTTTTTTCAGTTGGTGAATGTCTCACTTCTAAGTTTGAGACCTACATGGCTACACAGGCTCTATTTGCTCCTTGTCCCACACTGGAGGGTTGCAGCAACGCCAGGCAGGTGAAGGACCTTTTGGACTTCACCCTTTGCTACAATTTAACCTTCTGGATTTTTTTCCCAGATCCTCTTTTCCCCATGCTGGTGCTTGTTCTATTGCTGTCAGCAACATGTCTAATTAGACAACAGGAAGTAACTTTGTTCCTCTTACAGTTTACTTTGATTTCTGTGGACAGACCTATGGCCAGCCTGATGCAAAATTCTGGAGACAAGCTTCTTGTCTGCCTGTGTCTTTAGCAAAGCGTAACATATAAGTTACATTAAGAGAAATAAAGGGCTGGGTGAATAGCTAGGAATTTTTCCCTTTTCAAGAAATTACATAAAAGGTAAGGAAACATAGAATCATAGAATGGTAAGGTTGGAAGGGACCTCAAGGATCATTCAGTTCCAACCCCCTGCCATAGGCAGGGACACCTCCCACTAGTACAGGGCACTCAAGGCCTCATTCAATCTGGCCTTGAACACCTCCAGGGAGGGAGCAACCATGACCTCCCTGGGCAACCTGTTCCAATGCCTCACCACCCGCACTGGAAAGAACTTCCTCCTAACATCCAGTCTAAATCTCCCCTCTGCCAGTTTAAACCCACTGCCCCTTGTCCTGTCATTGCAGGACCTTGTAAATAATCCTTCCCCAGCCTTCCTGTAGGCCCCCTTCAGATACTAACATCACAGGGCAGACGAGCTCATTTAGCTCAGGATGTAGTAATGCCAATGCCAAGCATTCAGTCAGCTCTCAGAAATCCTAAAAGAGCAGGTGTATACCACTGCTGGCAGTTACAGGAAACAGCAGCTACACAAGGCCACAGTCTGAGATCATGGCAGGCAGGAGGAGTTTCAAAATAGCTTGGCTCTCAGTTTCTCATGCTACAATCTCTGATAAGTGGGCACTTAGGATCACCAGTGTAGCTAAAGTCTGTGGAGACCAGTTTTATTTGAGCTGAAAACATGACCTCTTCAAAGTCCTTCTAAAAAAGATGAGAATGTTCCAGTTTATGAAATCCCACTCAGTTCATTGAAACTTGGTTATAAATGTTCTGTTAAGAAAACTTACTTTCAGCTTATTTTCTTTTCAAATTCAAGAACTTCAAAGAAAAATGTTTTTTACCCGTTACAGGAGTATTGCTGCATGTTCCTGCATGTGTTCTGATGCTGTGATTCTGTCTTCAAAAGAATCTGAAAACAGTTGTGTTCTCTCTCCTCTTAGCCCCCAAATATCTTTGGAATTACTCTTAAAAGATAATTAACAAAAAATTCTTTGTTTTAGGTAATTGTAGAAAGAAAATGGTTGAAGCTTGAAGAAACAACTTACACTGATCCCTTTGGTAAAACCAGGTAATTGCTTCTCTGGCTTCTCAGACTTCTTTCATGTTTCCAGTTATACAAACTAGCCCTAGGTTAGTTGTGAGGACAAGGTGACATCTGTTCATTGTGCAATTGCTTTATAGTTCATAATGGTCAGAGGGGGAAAAAGAAAATCTTCCTCTCTCAGATCTGACAGCATGTAGGATTGAATTTAACTCCTCAATCCTTTTGAGCACATTTGTGCTCCCAGTCCTTTATGAAGACACCAAGTGGAAGCAAGTTGTACCTCTGCAACTAGACTGTGGTGATCAAAGAGTCCATCCTGTGGCTTTTCTGGTGCTTCACTAAGGGCTCCTTTTTTCCCTACTGATGTGCTGGAACTTATGTACTGTTAACAATATATTATCACACCTGTCCAACTTGTTTGTATGTTTTACTGTATTTACTTAGATGTGACAACAGGGCTTCACTTCTCTTCATGTCTTTGGTTCAATACTGTTTGCTTTATCCTATGCCTTCCAGCTAATCAGCAAAATATCCTTTTAAAGATCATCAAAGACAGGATTGTTACTGCTGGTCAGTTTTTGGGGTTGACTCAGCCCATTGCTTGTTTTGAGAGAGAAGCTCTGGTCTTCCTTGCCTGTGAGCTCTTTGTGTGCTCAAGTAACTGAGCTGTGAATTCACAGTAAGTTACACTAGCTGCAAAAGCTAGATCAAAGGTAGAATACATATGGCCATGTTACAAAACTGTCCTTGAAAATCTGGCATGTTTTGTATAAAGAGCTTTATTTTGCACTTTTCCAGACCAGTTTTGTAAGACTTGCCTGTTCTGTGACAACCATTTACACATTTCCCTTGGTTTTAGCGATCTTAAACAATCATCAATTAACTATTTTCTCTCCTTTAAGGAGGAAAAACAAACCCATACTTGTACAGTGCCAGTAATGACTGGGCCTGCCTAAGTCATGAGGCCAGCTGATTTCTTATGAGGCATCACTGGGTGATGGCATTTTTTGATATGTGATTCTAGCAAGGGTAGAAGACAACTTGGATACCCATTTGTTCTTTTCTCTGTGTTAAACAGGACTTGGGAGACTGTAAAGCGCACTGGCAACAAAAAGGGTGTTTCAGCTGATGGTAAGATATTGGTGACTTCTTTTGTTTGCTTCCTTCTGATAAACTCACAGTGCAGACTTGAAAATGATGCGTTTCTGAGTAACTGAGGATGTGGAGTAAGTAGATCAGCAGAGCTTGCTATACCTCTGAGCTAATGAAATGCTAACTTCAGTGCTGAAGAATTTGAACCTTAGTGCTTGAGAGTATTTTCCCAAGGTCATTGTATTCATTTCAGAACAGTGGAGCAATTTCAGAGTCATGATGAACGTCCCAATGTAGAGTAGCTCAGAGACTGCTGTTTTGGACCTGCTCTCATTTAGCTATGAAAGGAGTGTAGGAAGGGGCTGGAGGGGCTTCCAAACGGCCTCCGTTTGCAAGAGAGTCCTTCCCTAGATACCAGTGTGCTGATGCTTGCTCTCTGGTTGGTATGTGAGCCTCTTGTTTGCTGGGATCCTTAGAAGATGCCATCTTAGGCTTTTTTCTCCCACCACATATGACAGAAAAAGCTTAAGTTCATCACTCAGGATTCTGGAGCAGATTATCTAAGGGTTTCATGTTCAGAGTAGCAGTGCTTGGTCTCCTTTTCAGAGCTATCACTAAATACTCACTTCTTCTACACCTGAATTCTGTGTACTTGTGTCTTCTGTGGCTGTTTGTAGGTGTGGCTGTGATAGCAGTGCTGCAGAGAACTCTCCACTACGACTGTGTTGTCCTAGTGAAACAGTTCAGGCCCCCACTTAATGGCTACTGCTTGGAATTTCCTGCAGGTAAGTGACTGAAACATTAAGAATAGTCACATAAAGCTGACACTTATGTGTGCTTAGATGAGCTTGGAGTGTCAATCTTAATGAAGTAGCTCTAATCAGAAAATCATGGTGAGCTCTGTAGCTCAGTGTGCTGTTCAGAAATAGGAATGTTTGATATTGAAGAATACTGAATCAGTTAATTTTAGTGGATTTGTGACCTTTTGCACAGTACTCTGGTCCTAGAAGACTGCATTTCCCTCCACTCCTTTCTCTGAGAGTCAAAGCATTAGGCTTCTTTACTTCATGAGAATATTAATACCATTTCCTGAGAAGCTTGCATGGTTCTGTAATCATTTGAAGATGTGGACAGCAGCACTGGGAATTCAGGAGCTTCAGTCCTTCCTCATGCTGTAGTTTATCCCTCCATGAAACAGGGTTTCACCTCTTCTGTAAAGCTGGATTAGGTCTCAGGATGGGTACTGCAGGTAAATGGTTTTTAATTGTTTCTGGGCTTTATTTACCCCACAGGCCTCATTGAGGAAAATGAGACTGCAGAACGTGCTGCATTGCGAGAGCTGGAGGAAGAAACTGGGTACAAGGGGGAAGTGATTGAATGTACTCCAGGTCTTTGCTTTTTCTTATTTTCCCACCCAAAGCTACTTCTTTGATGCATATTGTATATGTCTGTAATGTTTTAACCAAATTAAAAATGACACAGAAAAGTCTGTGCAGACTAGCAGAGAGCAGTATCCTGTGGCTGTACCAACGAGTCCTTGATGAGGCAGTTGTTGACCTTTTGTTAAACATGCAGGCCATAAGTAAAAGTTTGATGCATACTCAGGATAACTTGGCAATTAATTAAAATCCTTTATGCAAAACCCAATTATTCAAGCCATGATTTGGCATTTTAGTATAAAGTTCTGTGTTGCTAGACTGCAGGTGGTGGTCCAGGAAGATCACTAAGGGACCTCTGGAGATCGTCTGCAGGGTCTGGAGGTGGTGGCCCAGGAGGGTCACCAAGGGGTCTGCAGGTGGTGGTCCAGGAGAGTCACCAGGGGACCTCTGGAGATCGTTTGCAGGGTCTGGAGGAGGTGGTCCAAGAGGGACTCCAAGGGGACCTCTGGAGGCCTTCTACAGCATCTGGAGATCTTTCAGATCATATATGATCAGCAGCTGTGAACATACGGAGAAACCGATAGCTGCATGATGCAAGCTGAGTGGAGGTCACCCTCGTGTCAGCTGTGGGGAGGTGGCACTACTCAGGGTCTCAAGACAGGAAGAAGAAAAGATAGAATAACTGGAGTAAATCCAGAGAGCCTTTGGAGCATGATTCTTGCCAGACCAATGCCTCCTACATAAAACTAGGGTCACAGATAAAACCTGAGAAAGTAGAAAGGTGAGGGCCACTTATATCTGATTCATTACAGCTGAGACTTGGCTCATGCTTATCGGGCCCAACTCTATGTGCTGGGGACTGAGAGACGGAGGAGATGGGTGATGGCAAAACCAAACTCTACTAGGCTGAGGGTGTTCATAAGGGAATTCAGAGTTAATTTTGATCTTCAGTCTATGGAACAGAAATTAAACCTCACTGCTGAAAACAAGTCCTATAGAGAATCTGTAGAAGAGCTGAGAATTACAGAAACATTACTAAGAACATGTGAAAACAAACCTTTCACAGCTCTCCCAGCACAAACATATGCCAAGTACGTCTTCCTTGTGTACCAGATACATTTCTGTGAAGGCTTTTGTTAAAGTGTCACAGTGCCTGACTTCAGTGTTTGAAAAATGAACCTCTGCATGTGCTTCTTGGTAGCTCTCTGCTTGGACCCAGGGATGTCAAACAGCACAACACATATCGTGAGTGTCATCATTAATGGGGATGAGGCTGAGAACACAAGACCTAAGCAAAAACTCGGTGAGTTTTGTACCATTTCTTTGCAAATCCTGAGAACCTAACAAAAGAACGGGTTTAAAAGAACTATCTACCACAGCATCTCTTCTGGCCTAACTGACTGAGCCCTCCTTCAAATGATATTCCACAGTCTAGATAAGCAGAGATATATTTCTTTGCTAAATTCACTGGGTAGGTCTGGATGTTGTGTCAGGTGTGGATGCACCTAGCACCACTGTCAAGCTTCATCAAGAACCTCAAGCACTTAGGAAAGATATTCCTGTTATTTGGGGCCTGACCCCAGAGGTAATAACCATGCTCCTCACAGTCAATCTGTTAGAAAAATAGTTTTTTACATGTAAACTAGCATATTTCAAAATCCTTCACTTACTACTTTTTTGGGTTTTTTTACTTGCAGATGATGGAGGTATGTTACATGGCTGTGCTCACAGTGACAGTAAGGTCAAGTGTGGTCTTCATATGGAAGGTTTACTTCAAAAATGTCAGTTAAAACCTTTTTATCTGGTGATTGGTATTGGGTAATCTGCTGACCCTAGTCAAACATGCACAAGACTGACTTGGGCCTAGACATAAAAAATTACTGTGAGGTATTATATCAGTTACCTTCAAGTACTGCAGCTCTAGCACCAGTATCTCAGGAATTCTGAATTACTGAATCCACAGTAGCTGCAGATCAAGCCACAAAGACAATTAATTCAGACAGGGCAGGTGTAAGCAAAAAAAAACCATCTAGAACAAACCTCTTGTTTTTTTGGTGTTTTGGTCTTAAACATATTTACAATCCATTACTATACAGGCATAAGCCCAACAGAAGTCTGCTTCAGCAGTGTATTTTCCATTCTTAGAAGGGAAAAGATCTCCTTTTGGGATTCTTACCCTCCACAGCTGTCAGCTGCAGCTTTCATAGCTGTTCTCCAGTTTCTTTCTGCCAAACCTGCTTCTTAATGACCCCAGTCACTGCCTTCCCCCATTTAATCTGGTCACAGCTTTTAGATGGTGATGAACATTAAGTCTGTTTGCTTCTCCTTCTAAATTGCAAGAAACAGACACTGAAGTAACTTCCTCTGCTGTTCACTAATTTAAAGGTGTTTAAATTTCTTTTTCTTTTCCCCTAGAATTTGTGGAAGTTATTTCACTTCCAAAGAATGACCTGCTACAAAGAATTGATGGTAAGAGCTTTCTGATGCATGAAATGCACGAAGTTGAGGCTCAGGAAACCCTTAGCTTCTCTTCTCGTAGCTCTTCCAGGCCTTTCTTATCCTAGAATACTCTTATCTTAAACAAAAAGCTGTGAAAGACTTGGCCAGGTGACAAAGCTAGGGAGAGTGTGAGACATTAACATTAAGCATTCATGTCTGGAATGCTACACAGCTTCATATTAGTCAAGGACTTAAATTTTTGTGGAGAAGTGTTACCAGCATTTCATAAACTATTCTATTTTCCAGAACTTATAGCAGAGGAACACCTTGCAGTGGATGCCAGAGTTTATACTTACGCGTTGGCCCTGAAGCGTGCAGCAGAAAAACCTCTCCAAGTTCCTTTTATGAAGTTCTGAAACAGGATGGTGAGAAATTTGGATGAAAACTGTCCAGTTCAGATGACTAAAAAGCATAACTCTCCTTCTGCTAAGGGTCCTTATCCTTAGTTCTACAAGCAAACAGAAGTAGGTGTAGCAATGAGTCCGATATTTTCATCTGAAATGATGTAACTGACAAAAATCTTTCCTTCTAACTGCTCAGTCAGTTATGCCTTGACAAAATAATCCTAATAAAGGTGCCGAATTTTCAGAATGGCTCCTTTCTCACTGTATTCATCATTTCCTTCATGTTTAAGTAAATGGAGTGGGTGTGGTAAAGGCACTTGTGCAAAAGAAGACAAGTTGGGGAGTGTGCTCCACTTGTCCACATGCACAAGCAGCAGTATTGCAACAGCTATTGGTGATCCTCGACAACAGCAGCAGCAGGGGCAGAGCACAGACAGGGGTGCGGTGTGCATGCTCTGGTTGCAGTGTTTGAAACTGCAATACCAGGAACTTTGCTCTATCATAGAATGCTTTAGGTTAGAAGGGGCCTTGAAACATCATCTAGTCCAACCCCCCCTGCAATGAACAGGGATAGTGTCAGATAGCTCCAACTGCTCAGAGCCCTGTCTAACCCGAATGCAAGTGTTTCCAGGGATGGCGCATCTACGACTTCTCTGGGCAACCTCTGCTGGTGTTTCACAGCCCTCAGAGGAAGAAAAAAAAAAAAAAAAAAAAAAAAAAAAAAAATCTTCCTTGTATCTAGCCTAAACCTCCCCTCCCATCGCTCCTTGTCCTGTGCATCAGGCCTTGTGATGTTGCTTGCTTCTCCCAGTCCTACCATGACTACCTAAGAAGAGAAAACAGGTTTGTTTGATCTAAGTATAGACTGACAACGATGCTGACTATAGCAAAACAGCCACAAATTGTGTAGGGCTAAGCCAGGAGACTGTGCTTAAGGTGCAAGCTTGCTTGCATGCCCCGAGATAGCACAGCCTTGCAGTTCTTCCTCTCCCCGGGAGGCATCCGTCCATACCAAGGCTGCACCTTCTTCATTCAGTCTCATCACCTCTCCATAATCTTTTGCCAAACCTTCAGCGTATCTGCAAACAGTCATCTGCTTCTAATTATGTAAATAACCACCTCTGCTTAGAGGTTAGGATCTAAGAGTTCTAATAAATGTATGCTAACATCAAAGTCTGGCCTCTGAAATAAATTTGGATGAGCATGCATAATTAGGGAGACTGAAGCAGAAAACTTGCTTAAGATTTTCTTACCTTCACAGACAACAAAGTTACTTTCAAGTTGAGTATGAGAGAAGACTGAAGCGATCAAAATGTGAAATCAAAGGCAAAAGAGTCATTGATTACAGCCAAGCAGGATAACTCAATACTTTCAAGGGAAGGCATCCTGTGATTTGTTTTTTAATTAAAGGTGCTAAAAACTGATCAGAATTATATTCTAGCAACAGAAAGGACAAAGAGGGAAAAAAGGAGCCTTCCAGACCTACCTCACTAACAACACATGCTAGCAATGATCAAAGGATGCACATGAATTCCATCTGGGGCAGGTAAGAGACAGGAAAGAGCTTAATTAAATAAGTTTATTGTCTATCATTACAGTTGTTACGTTGCCGCTGTAAAGTGCGACAGCATAAATAAGTTTCCATCAGGAACTCCTCGTGCCCCCCTTTCCCCTCTATGAACACTGCTTCAGAAACCAGGCCTTGTTCTTTAGACTCACAAAAGCAAAGTGGACATGAAGTTTCAGTGGCACAGTTTTCACAAGTACATGTTTAAACAAAACTACTGGGCTGACTTCCTAGCATGACAGCAACTCCAATGCTGTCCCACAAGAGGCCCAGGCCCCTGTGATGCAGTAAACCCACCCCAAAATCAGCTCACAGGTGAGATGGGTATCAGTCTCTGGTATAGTATTTGCTTGTCCACCCTCAGAGCTAAGAGAAAGGTGCCTGGGTGGAGACACCACAAAGGAATAAGGAGCACTGAGTTCAATGGTGGGGAAATGCAAGTTAAAAAGTATAAAAACTTAATGTAAAATACAGGCTACAAATAAATTTTGTCAGGAATACTGGCATGTAGCAAATCTGAACTCAGATTTTTAATTTTTTCTTCACACCCCCCCCCC
>VWZE01002894.1:300362-422906 GCA_013396675.1 Eubucco bourcierii
CCCCCCCCCCATTAAGGACAGGGAACTAAATTTGACATTTTAATGCTGTGTGCAAAAACATTTACTGTTACTCAACTGATACATTTTGCCATCTCACTGTAGTGTTTGAACAGCAAGGTAGATGAAGTGGTTTCCAGCATTACAGGCAACACTAGATAATACTTAAACAAGATAATGTAAACTTGATTCTTAAGGCAGCTGGTACTAACGCTGCACACAGGCATTGCTCGATGCCCATTACAGTAATGGGACACGTAGCACTTAAAAACAAGTAAAAAGAAAAGAGCAATATTTGACTAAATGATGCATATTGTCAAAATACTTTCCCTTTGACACAAACCACAAAATATTTGGGCATCTAGAAAAATAATGCACCTACTCCTCCAACTTCAGCCTGTTCTTTTACAAAGATTTCGAAATACTGATAAATAATAGTGACTGCCAGCAGAATGCCAGTGCCTGACCCAATGGCTCCTAGAAAGTCAGCCAGCACTGAAAGGGCACCAATGCACAGACCACCAAAAGCAGCTGCTGTAGGGATGTACCTGTAGCAAAGACAAAAAAAAATATTCATAAGTATTATTTTTCATCCAAGTGTTCTAATTGTACTACTACTACTAAAGCAGCTAGCATATAGAGCAACAGATTCAGCATTGCACACACTACTCTGCCTCTGCTGTTATCTTCTGTATTGTGCTGGTTTGAGGCTAATTGGAATATTTTCCTGAAATTAAATCCTTAGCTGTGAGAAGAAAGAAAAATAACAGTGATCTATATCACTCATTCTTCTGCTGAGAGAAGCAAGTAGTCAAACTATAAGATAAGACACTCCGTTGTCACACACCTCTCAGTTCTCAGTTGTTGCCCTCTCTGGCAGTCTGTGTGATTGCATCTGCCTTAACTCTTTAACACAGTCTAACGTTTTTCCTCTAACCTCCTTGTTGTCTTTTTGACATCTCACCTCATATCTCTACAGATTTATCATGTGAAATACATGGGTATTGATCTGGTTATTTCTGAGGGGAAGGAAAGAGGGGGAAGGCGGGGAGGAGGTTTGGGTTGGGAGCCTCCTGGCAGTCTCACTGTTTCAGGAGCGATTTTGTGTTTCTGTATTACCTTTAACTTATACAATATACAGATATTTACAGTTATATACATCTATGCTTGTAAATTGTGGTAAGCAGTATATACAACTTCCTTAACTTCCAGCCAACTCAATCCAGTCTGGTAAATCTGGGAGGGGAGAGGAAGGTAAGTCCCAAACCATCACATGTATCATGGAAAAGACCATTAAGATCATTGAGTCCAATCGTTACTGAACTCAACCAAGGCTGGTGCTAAATCACATCCCTTAACACCACACCTCTGCAAATTTTAAGCACATCCATGGATGGGGATTGCACCACCTCCCTGGGGAAGCTGTGCCAGTGTTTAATGACCCTTTCAGTGATAAAGTTTCTTCTACTACCCAATCTAAACCTCCCCCCAGTGCAACTTGAAGCTATTTCCCTTCAGCCTATCACTTGTTAGTAAGGAGAAGAGACCAACACCAACCTTGCTACAATCTCCTTTCACATAGTTGTAGAGAAAAATGAATTCTCCCCTCAGCCTCCTTTTCTCCAGCCTAAACAACCCCAGTTCCCTCAGCTGCTCTTCAGAAGACCTGTTCTCCAGACACTTTCACCAGCTTCACTGTCCTCCTCTGGATCAGTTCCAGGACTTCAATGTCCTTCTTGTAGGTAAGGCCCCAAAAACACAGTACTCAAAGTATGGCCTCACCAGAAGCTAAAATAAGTACTCACCAAAAGGCAAGCTGTGTGAGTATCTGCAGACTGGCAAAGCTTTTCCATTCACAGTGTAACAATTTCACATACACACATGCTACGGAACCTCCACAGGACCAAGAGTAACTGCTCTGACTCAAAGCCATAGGTATAAAACTATCTATCTACATAGCTCTGCAGGCTTTGCACACTGCATAAAATCCTGCTTTCACAGTGCCCTTTTAGCTCAGTAATGGTAAACTGAACACACATAAAAATCAAGGTATCTTCCTTCTACAAACAAGGAGGCGATTCACCCCAAATTCCTTCATTATGCCACTCAAACAACAGCCACTACAGGTTAATCTCTTGCCTACCACTATAAACATCTTCTGCATTGCTAGGAAAGGCAAGCTGAATGGAAAGAATCTTGACAGCTGCAGTGAAGGAAACCCTTAGATTTTTCAAAAAACACCTGCTCCAGCTGACACCTCCTCAGCATCCCTAACCACCCCACTGGAAGCCAGCAGCTCTTTACCTGTTAAGCTCATGAACCATTGAAGTATCCCTGTGGCCTCTCATGACCATTTGCTGTTCTTTGAGTTGCTTGGCAACCTGCAAAAAAAAAAATCATGATTTTATGTAACTGCTGTGGTGTTTCATAGTCACCTGATGCTTAGTCAGTGTAGTTACTGGTCAGTTAGCAGCTAAGCCAGTGCTGAATTAGAGGCAGATTGCAAACATTTAGGCATATTTATCAGAACACCTACATCCTTCGCTGATGAGCCAGACACCTCAATCCAAGTCTTCGAGAAGAATGCACAAGATCCCAACATAAATATTATATAAACTATTACATGGACAGGGTCCTCAAATATTGCACCCATGGATTCCGGCGGAGACAAGTAGTAGCACAGACCACCAACGGGGTAAGAGCGAGCAGGACCACCACCACTGACATCCTATGAGAGAGGAAGAAAAAGGCAAATTAATTATTTCTCGCTGATCTCAAGGGGCAATGGGTTTAACCTGGCAGAGGGGAGATTTAGACTGGATGTTAGGAGGAAGTTCTTTGCAGTGAGGGTGGTGAGGCACTGGAACAGGTTGCCCAGGGAGGTTGTGGCTGCTCCCTCCCTGGAGGTGTTCAAGGCCAGGTTGGATGAGGCCTTGAGTGATCTGTACTAGTGGGAGATGTCCCTGCCTATGGCAGGGGTTGGAACTAGATGATCCTTGAGGTCCCTTCCAACCTTACCATTTCTGATTCTACAATTCTCTCTCTCACAAGCCTGTCTTGTATTTACAGAGGAATTTTTCTTCAGTGTTTGAAACAGTTTCTACACACAAATGTTAAAAAGTTAAGCATTCCAGTGTTCCTGCTGGCAAAACACCAAAGGCCAATGGGATCCTGGATGTATCAGAAACACTGTGGCCGGCAGAGACAGGGAGGTGGTGATACCCCTGTACTCAGCACTGGTGAGGCCACACCTCAAGCACTGTGTTCAGATCTGGGCCCCTCACTATAGGAAGGATATTGGGGTGCTGGAGCACGTCCAGAGAAGGGCAAAGAGGCAGGTGAAGGGCCTGGAGCACATGGCCTACTAGGAGCATCTGAGGGAGCTAAGGTTGTTCAGTCTGGAGAAGAGGAGGCTGAGGGGAGACCTCATCACTCTCTACAACTACCTGAAGGGAGGCTGGAGCGAGGAGGGAGGCAACCTCTTCTCCTTGATGACAAGTGACAGAACTAGAGGAAATGGTTACAAGCTGCACCAGGGAAGGTCCAGGCTGGATTTTAGGAAATACTTCTTCATTGAAAGGGTTCTCAAACATTGGAATGGTCTGCCCAGGGCAGTGGTGGGATCTCACCATCCTCAGGAGCATTCAAGTAGCATGTGTACCTGGCACTTAGGGGTTTAGTGTTGACCCTTCAGTGCTGGGTTAGAGGTTAGACTGGTTGATCTTTGAGGCCTCTTCCAACCTGATTTATTCTATGATTCACCACAAAGCAATACATACAAATAATTCCGTGATGTTAGAAAAGCAGTGAAATACTTACTGCCCACTGTCCTAGTAAGTTCACCAAGAAGTTGCCACTAAACCGAACAGACAACATCTGGGAAATGACATAGAGGTTTGAAACTAAGGCAGACTGCAGAATGATTGGAATGTTGGAGGTATAGAAGAGCTTGATAGGATAGCTGCTGTACTGCCCACGGTATCGTGCAGACTTGATGGGTAAATCAACACGAAATCCCTACAGGAAAGAACACAAATGCACCAAGTTTAAATTTCCAGGACAGAAGGTACTCCTGCTATGGCTAAAAGCTATTCCTGACCATAGAGTTCTTGCTAGGTAAAACAAGGAGTACAAGGTTGGAGACAGTGAAACCCAAAAGCTTTTGCTACAGTCTGGATTACAGATTTTAAGGGTTTATTAGTGTTACTGGTGGTTCTATTATATTCTTTTTACCTAAATGTTAGCTTTCATCTGTGAAACTATTCCTTTAAAATACACTTTATAGAACAGGGTTTGAGAAAAGCCTTTTATGGCTTTTAACTTAACTAGTCACTTAACAACAGGCTGTTGTGTAGCACACCCTGACTTCTGTTTCCTGAAGCATGCTCTTGCTTGGATAGAGCAAAGAAAAGCCACATAGATTTGAAAACCAGGAAATTCAGATTTTTTCTGCTAGCACTCAGACTAGTCAACAGCTTTAAATAAAACAAAACCAAAACAAAATACCACTACCCCCACACACACACATTTTAGCCACCCCCCCCAAAAAAAACCAAACAACCCACCACATACAGATCTCTTTTAGTGTCCACTTTAGCAAATGAACAAATTTTAAAAGAAATACTAGCTAAGTATGTCTAGAAAATTAGGGAGAAAACAGTAAGCTCTGCATTCATTATAGTTCTTTTCTAGATCAAATCTAGAACAAATCCGTATCATGCACACTTCAAAGCAGCAAGGTTCTTTAGCTCTGTCCTAAGGTGTTCTGTTAAGTTAGCTATAAATATCAATTCTGGAGATCCAGAATCCATTTTTAGTGAAGGTTCTCTCCTGATGTGTATGGCATGTAATGGAAACGTGAGATTACATCACTGTCTGAGGGGCTGTCTGTAAAATATAACAGCTGTACTCTCACAGAGATATTTTAGTGAAATAACAGCATGGAAACAAAAAGGGTTTCTTACTCAAAGCTAATATACTTTGATTACTCTAATTTAACTTCTGTATTTTTTTTCCCCCCAGGGACTGCAGCATCTAAGGTCCCTGTGCTCCTACCTACACAGCTGCAGAGCTGCTATGAGGAATTTCACATTTTACCTGGAAATAAATGACTACAGCAAACACAAACACTGTAGCAATGAGATTCATGAGATTGGGTAAATTCTGCCGGTAAAACGCTTCCCGCAGAGCCCGGACTTTGTCAGTTCGCGTAGCCAGAAGATGAAATAATGCAATGACAGCACCCTCAAACTCTGTTCCTGCATGAGGGGGAAAAAAAAAAAAAAAGAAAAAGAAAAGAAAAATAAATTTTAACCTGTAAATTTAAAACATCTGAAAAACAGCACCTTTCTTTTGGAAAGGCAAGACACACATAAAATCAGATAAACAGAGACATGAATCCTGTTACAACTATATCGCAGTACAAGAGGCTATGTTATCTTACACAATGTGGAATAAGCTACCAAATTACCATCCATGGTTAAAGAATAAACAACAAAAAACCTCCAAGCACACAAAGAAATATTCTTTTTCTTTCTTTTCTGTGGGCAGGAAGATGATTGGAAGGAAGAAAAGTAAACAAGGAAAAAATAGCTTTAGAAAAGCAGTAATATAATCCAATAGCCAGAACTAGTGAACATCAGGTGAAAACAAAAACAAACTGAAACACCTCAGGATTTCAAATGTATGCATTAAACTTTCTGATGTCAACAGACTGCACCTTAACTTGGTACTTCTAGGTTGTCAGGACAAACAGATGTTGTCAAAGACTGGCTAAGGAATGAAGAGATGGAAGTCTTAGAAGAATCAAACTAACTTAAAGTCATCTGGAAGCACCAACTATAGACATCAACAACAGCTGGATCACAAATGGCTCCTCTGAACACGGAATTTCTTATCTTCTCTACTTCTATAGACTAAATGATGCTAAAACAAGACTATTTTAGTTTGGAACTCCAAAAATCTTCAGACAATGGGCTTCAAGTCCTGTTTTAACTATTACAATTCAAATCGGTAACAGCAAAATTGCAGATTATTAACCTTCACATGTCAGACAACATTTTCATCTTCAGTTGCAGACCACTGACTTTAAGACCATGACACATTAAAAGCTTTTTTTTTTTAAAATCTGATAAACATCTAATAGTTCATAGGTACAGTACACATCCACTGAACATGATATAAATAACTGCAATTACACACTTACCTCTGCCAGTGTTGATGGTGGTAGGACTAAAAGCCTTCCAGACAATGGTTTCACAGATATTGGTAGCAATGAACAGAGAAATCCCAGACCCCAAGCCATAACCTTTCTGTAGCAACTCATCTAACAGCAACACAATCAAACCAGCGACAAAGAGCTGTGGGGAAAGAAACAGAACTGAGCAGAAACAAAAACTAATCAAGTCAAGAATTATGTATTCATTCCCAGCTTCAGTATTTTCATTATGATGGTGCATGATCATTATGGTTTTCATCTAAACATCACTCAAGCAGTATTTTTGCCCTTTCATGTACAAATGCCTGTGCTTCCCACCTTCCCACCTGGAATTGATGTCTGTGACTTGTCAGCACTGATGGAAGCAAGCATTATTCTGCAAGCACTTTTTTCAAGTGTTTTTGTTTGTGTATTTGCTGCTCTGCTCTACAGGATGATGTCTCAACGCTTTAGTGAGAAGTCCTCTACAGTACTGCACAGCAACTACTGCTTTCAAAGTCCCTCAATTCCTGTGTTTCAAAGCAAAGAGTCATTTCCATTTGAAAAATTTCTGCTATTAACTTTGACAACTTTCTTCTCCTTTGTGGACTATTTAGAATTTCTTGTACAGACACAGACAAAGGATGATGTTTTTACAGCATTAAAAATAAATAAAAGGCAACCAGACATAGGAAGATTTTTCCTTCTAGCTATACTGTATGTAACCAGTCTCAGTTACACACAAAATAGCTCATTACAAACCTGAATTATAATAAGAAGGCAAATTCCAGCACCCATTTCAGCAGGATCTCCATACATTCCAGTCATAACATATACAATGGCTTGCCCAATGGTAATAATCATCCCAAATACTACAACAAAGAGAGAAAGCAAATCCTTAAAAAACTTCTGGTGAAATCACATACCAAAAAGATCTCACATTTAGTATCACTTAGGCAGCACACTGCTTTCTCCAAAATGAAATTATACTCATTAATTTTAATTGGAACAGTGCTTACGTTTCTGAGCTCCATTGAACAAGGCTCTGTCTTTTGGAGTATCTCCAACTTCAATGATCTTCGCTCCAGCTAGCAGCTGCATGATCAAACCAGATGTCACAATGGGTGAGATACCTAATTCCATCAAAGTACCTAAACAGGAAGAAAAATCAGCACAATTGCCATTCAAGCATCTCTCCTAAAGACTTAGAGTCTGAGGATACTGCGTCTGTGTCTTGCTTTTTTCTGGGTTAGAATCGATTTTCTACTCAGGAAAGCTGCATTTTTGAGAGACTGCAGCACCCAGCTGGGTGAGAACAAACTTGATGAGACACTTTTGCTTTTGTCTGTGGCCAGCCATGGTATGTGAGTGTCTATAGTGATCAAGGTCTTTAACAGTTTTGGAGTTAGCCAAATGCTAAAGGCAGGAGGAGAAAAAGGCAGGGCAGCTGACCCAAGGTGGCCAATAGAAGTATTCCATACCATAAATGTCACACTCGCTATAAATCAGGGAGTTTACTGAGGGTGGTCTCTACTCCTGATGGCTGCCATCCCTAGGGGGGAGTCTCACCCATCATTCTGCTCCTGAGGCCAACTCTCCCATTCACTGTGACCATGACACTTCCTGTGAGACTGTAATGCTCACAGTATTTGGCACCCAGCAATCACTGCTGGCATGGTACAGCTCACAACTGCTGCATGGGCTAAGTCTGACTTTTGTGTACTTTCTATTAGTATTAATATTAGAGGGGCTATCATTATTTTGTATTACTAAATCTGTTTCCAACATGTTGAAAGGTTTCTGACCTTAAACATTTTTCATAATTCTTCAAATGCATTCCAGCACAGATGTCAGCAAAACAAAGCTAACTTGTTTACCTTTTTTATCTTTGTGGGTGTAATAAAATTTGCCATTCCTAAATAATTCCTACCTTCACATTAAAGGGTTCCACTGATTCTCTTACTTCCAGCCAATTTTCCAAGACACAGATGAGGTCAGTGTCCTCATTTAGTGTCATGCATGTCAGGTCACTCATCTTAAGTTTCAGCCTTCTAGCATTGGTTTAAATCTTCTTGCACATTTGATTGGGTTTCACATGTCTATTCTAAAATAAGTGAGCCTGGCTTTGCTAAAACATAAGTTTAATCATCTCTGCCCTAGAAATCATCCCCAACCTATAAAATCATTCACCCATAATGTTTCCAAAATGTTATGAGGCATTAAATACCTTGCACACATAAGGGATTTTCCAGTCAACACTGATACTGGAGTAAGAGGTGGGGCAGAAGATCCTCTGTCACATATATTCATCAGAAAGAGACTGAGCTACAACTTGAAACAGAATCACCCCAAAAATCAAGAGCCAAGATTAATCTCATTTCCATGTCAAAGGAAACCCCACTCCTAGGATGAAGTACTCACAGAATGACTCAGGTTGGAAGCCAAATTAGCAATCATCTACTCCAATCTCCCTGCCATAGGCAGGGACACCTCATAACTAGACTCAGTTGTCCAAGGCCTCATCCAATCTGGCCTTAAAACACCCCCAGAGAGGAGGCATGCACAAGCCCCCAGGGCAGCCTATTCCAGAGTCTCACCAACCTTGTACTGAAGAACTTCTTCTTAAAATCCAGTCTAAATCTACTCTCCCTCAGCTTCAAACCATTCCCCCTTGTTCTATTGCTAGACATCCTTATAAAAAGTCCCTCCCCAGCCTTCCTGTAGGATCCCTTCAGGCATTGGAAGGCAGCAGTAAGTCCTCCCAGAGTCTTCTCTGCCCCAGGCTGAACAACCCCAGCTCCCTTAGCCTGTCCTCATAGCAGAGGTGTTCCAGCCTTTGGATCATCTTTGTGGCCCTCCTCTGGACTCATTCCAATAGTTCTGTGTCCTTCTTATGACGGGGACCCCAGAACTGGATGCAGTATTCAAAGTGGGGTCTCAGAAGAGCAGTTCAAAGGGGAGCAATCACATCTCTACTCCCCACACCTCACTCAGTTTCAGTGACGTGTGTTAAGAACTTCACAAATTGTTCCAACACAACATGTGGGTTTCACGAAACTTAGCAGCCAACTGTTTTTCTCCTGGTTTGTTTATATGACCACAAAAGAGAGAGCAAAGAAATAATCTACCAACCTCTGTTTGACGCAAGAATGACTCGCATCCAATAGAACGGATCTGCGGAATCAGAGGACATGATTCCAAACAAAGGTATCTGTCACCACACACAGCCGAGACACAAAGAAAGCTTGCATTAATCCAAACAGCTTAACATGCAATGAGTCAACTGCTCAGTATAATTTATTCCAACTTTTTATTAAATTACAGCACAGCATAACAATAACAGAGATAATGGCACCACTTATTTCAACTCTCCAACTAGGATATGACTCAGAGGACTGAACTGTCTCAACTAAGACCCTTCTTTGGTAAAACCCAGAAAGCCCTAGAAAGAAGAGTCAGTGCACATAAACCAGACTGCTGAAGATGTAAATGCCCAAAAGATGCAGTTCTGAAGTATTACAACCCCCTCAAAAAGAACAGAGAAGTCATAAATAGGTCAGCCATTTGAATCATTAACAGAACTGAGAAAACACAGAATCACAGAATGGTAAGGTTGGAAGGGACCTCAAGGATCATCTAGTTCCAATCTCCTGCCACAGGCAGGGACACCTCCCACTAGGACAGGGCACTCAAGGCCTTGAACCTGGCCTTGAACACCTCCAGGGAAGGAGCCAGCCACAACCTCCCTGGGCAACCTGTGCCAGTGCCTCACCACCCTCACTGCAAACAACTTCCTCCTATCATCCAGTCTAAATCTTCCCTCTGCCAGTTTAAACCCATTGCCCCTTGTCCTGTCATTGCAAGTCCTTGTCAATAGTCCCTCCCCAGACTTCCTGCAGGCTCCCTTCAGATACTGGAAGGCTACTATAAGGTCTCCTTGAAGCCTTCTCTTCTCCAGGCTGAAGAGCTAATAATCTAATTATTTCACCTAAATTATCTCAGCAGGATTTGTTTGTTTGTTTAATAAAAAACTGTAGCAAGACATCTTTGAGAAGACAAAAGAAAGCAGGGTTTATGGTTTTTTTAAATAGTCCTAAACAGAGTTTCTTTTCAGTAGAAATTAAAGATACAGCATGAATTACAATGTAAATGTCTTCCTCCAGCAAGTTTAAATATGCAAAGTCTACAGCTGGGAATATGTTTTAAAATATCCCATATGGAATGATCAAAGTCAGCCAAGTTTATACAAACCCTCCAATGTTCTGTATGCCAATACTGAGGGATTTTGAGCTCTCTGAAACTCTTCTTAATCACAAAAACAATAAACAAGGAATCCAAGCAATTTTACAGATTTATCCCTGAAAACTCAAGTCTGAACCAGTGGATTTCCTACAGTCTCATGTATAGATTTAAAACCTTAATGATGTATATATATCCAGCAGCTATAAAACACAGATGTTCTTCTAGCCCTGGCATTATTCCTGCCTCCTCCTCCTAAAGAAACACAGGTAAATACAAGAGCTAGGTTTTAGCTTTTTGATAGTCTCTCATAGTTTTAAAGGAAGATTATTAAATTACTGCTCCAGAGCCTGGAATGGGTAAGCTAATAAATACAACATAAAAAGCCTACTTCTGAAGCTGTATGGTTCATCTAAAATGTTCTAAAAGGTCTAGAAGTTCTAAAAATATCTCTATGATGTAACATATGGATTCTCATTTTCTGGAATATCTAAGTACTGATTAAAAAACCTCAACATTGTCTCTTTACAACCCAGGCACAGGTTCTAAGTAATAAAGAACACATAGATGTTTACAAAGACTTGTGTTTTGGAGGGGTTTTAGATAACATTTTTTGCCAGTATATTCACAAAATACCCCAAATCTCAAATGTCAACTTAAACATCTCTAAAAAAAATTTTCTGCTATATTCACAACCCATCAGCTTGTTCAACAGAACTCAGGTAAGAACAGCCATTTTATTTCACTTTTAAGCTTGTTACTGATAAAAATTAAGCTTATCTATGATCAGAAGGTAAAGAATGCATAATAGTGCTCAGCTTTAAACTACTCAATAAACATTTAGTTTGGCCATTTACTCAGCAGCCAGCATCAGTGTTTGGCCAGGTGCACTGGATTGGGATACCCAGAGCAGTGGTAGATGCCTCATTCCTGGAAACATTCAAGGTCATGCTGGATAGGGGTCTGAAGAATGGGATCTAGTTGTGGAGATGCCTGCTCACTGCAGGGCAACTGGACTAGATGACCTTTAGAGGTCCCTTCTAACTCAAATCATTTTATGATTCTATAACAACAAGATAAAAGATGATGTACATAGAAATCATTAGTTTCTGAAAACACATACAATCAATAAAGACTAGTGCAGAGAATCACATTTCTTCAGCTGAACTTTAAAGGAGTTAACCATAAAAATACACATCTAAAACTGGTAGGTCAACATGAAATCAGAAATTCTCACTTCTAGCATTTCATTTCAGATCCACAGAACACACATTATCTGAAACACAGATGAAATCAATGACCTACCTGGCAGCATACTAAGAAAATGAAGAGTGTGATGGCTGTCCATAGCACCTTCTCTCTGAACTGGATCTAAAGAGCAGATTATAGAGATTAAGATGTTCAGTGTATGTAGAATTTCCACTGTACTCTCACATTAATTAATACTAAATGCTGCATCATTCAGAATTAAATGCAAAGATGCCAAACCAGAAGGTATCATTTCTGATTAAAATTTGGTTTTAATATGATTTCAGATTTTAGACAGAGATACAGTCATGGGTTTCTGTGCAAAAAAGATTATATGGGATCTGGCAGATAGCATGGCACAGTATTCAGTCAGTAAAATACATTTTCTATATAGTGTTCAATACAGTGGATATTTACAGAAAAGCAACAGCATGGCTAAAACCATGGACACAGAAGAACAAATACGAAAGATTTATGAAAAAAATCCAAAACTTAGCAGTTGAGCCTTCAACAGATTTGGAGCACTGTTTTGTAAGGATGGCTGTTATTAACTTAAAGTACTATAAAGTTTAAAACAATATTTCACTGCTGTAAAGAAAATTCATAAAAGCAATTAAAAATATTTAGAATTGTATGTTTTAAAGAGTGTTAGAAGAAGCTTAAATTCACCATTATATGTTCTTGACAAAGGCCATAAAATAATTTTTAAAGACTTTTTAACTTCCAAAATATTTCTATCTATATATATTACGTATTCCTTAGAGAAGAATGTTAGAACACTGATCATTTGATCTCAGAGTCATAAGATTGGAGGCAACTGTAACTAGTGGCAGGTGTAAAAACAGAAGAATCATAAGATTTAAGTTCGTACCAGAGGATTGCTCAAAGCGTGAGGGAGAAAGAAATGCACTTGAAGAGTGCAGTGTTATGTTCAAGTTGCCACCCCTCTCCTCCAAGGACCACAAACATTAGGACAAGTGTATTCACTGTAGACAACACTACAGCAGCTAAAATATGACATGACCTAACTGTAAGACAGAGCAGAAACACTAGCTTTCTGCCTCCAACTACTGAATCTGTCTGTAGAGAGGTAACAAGAAAAAGGATTACTGCCTGATTTTATAGGTGCTGAATACCCACAAATGAGATTGCACAAAGCAGCGCAGCAGTACAGCTTCTCAAGTAAAAGAAAACCCAGAAGCAGTCTGTATCTTTGTATGTGAAAGTATGCATTTACTTAGAAGCAAAATAATCCCAGTAATTTACTTACTGTTATCAGTTCACTCTTTGTAAAGAGGCCAGATGCAAAATACGCTTACAGCACAAAGTTAAAGAAGAAAAATAACAGCAGCAGCAAATAAATCCAAACAGTATCTTCTGTTAGACTTTATGCAGTGCTGACCCACTTTTCCAGGTGCCATTTGAATTTATAAAATTCAGATTTTCAGCAGAGCCTTTTAAAAAGAAAACTGCTTAACCAAATTTATCTGCAGCACAACAGTTAATTAACCTTGGCTTCTGAGGCTTCCGTCAAGCTCTACAACTGCCCTGGCTTCCTCTGTAACTACCATGAATATCAGCATTAGAGAAATTCTGCATCACCCAAATCACAGCTATTCACAAGGAAAACAGTCTCTACGATTCCAAAAGACAAAAAAACAAAAGGAGGCATCCAAATTCATATGCCAGGAACAGCAAAATACACATTGGTGCCAAAATATTACAGCCACAAATGGTAACAAGTACAGGGACAGTACGTTTCATCATCTGATGAGATTCATTTGGACATTTTATTCTTTTGACATTTCTCTTAAAACCTGTGAAAATGAAGGAACTTAAGCATCATCTTCTTGGTGTTCTGAACAGTTTGTTCTACTTAGAAAAATCCGTGCATAGGAGGGAAATGTGAACTGATACTACTAACTACAAAAGCAGCAATTGCTTCTGTTAATCAAGTTGGCCAAAACACAAAGAAAACATTCCCTAGTGACACAAAAAGCTCATTGTCCTCATCAACAGTAATGGCACAACGATTCAGTGAGAGCCCAACTGAATCAAAACTTCATCTTCACTTAACAACCAAGAGACAAAATAGATTATTCTTTTCTACTTTGTTATCTTAATTTCATATCCTGGCCTTAGCCAATCCACTAAGTCCATTGCTAATGATGTCTGCCAGTGACTGCTTGCAAGACAAAAATAAATAACAAAGAATTACAGTGATATAGAATGACCTAGGTCACTTGATAAAATATGGGCAATGAATGTAACCTTAAATGGTCAAAGGGCTCTTTGGTCTAGGAAATGTCTTCTGCAATTGTATTTTCACTTCACATTTGTACAATGCTGGCAACTGGCAGCCACTGCCTAGACAGTGACCTAAATAGTAATAAAGACAAAGCAACTCAAATAAAGAGGATAGGAATCTTGGCACTTCTCTGGGCATCCTTCATCTGCTGATGGAGGATGTGGGCAGATCAAGCCCCTCTTCCTCTCTGGCAAACAGAAAGAGAGGAGGAAAAAAAACAACCGATCGAAACCAAAACAGGGGGTGCGTAGGGGAGAGAAAAATCACAACTATGAGCTTTACAGAAACATCAGTATCTGTAGATTTGTCCCAGCTTTTTCTTCTTATCCCACTTCATTAGACTAAAACAGGTTGGATGTATCCAACTAATCACAGATATGCCATAAATCAGCACCAGAAGACTGCACTAAGGTTCACAAATTGGGTACCTTCCACCCACATCTGGTTCCTCCAAATCTTAGCGCAGGGGTTGACTCTGCAGGTTCCTGCTCTGAAGATGTTTGACCTAATAATTTGTTTAGAAACCTGTCTCAAGAGGGAAAGATGTTGGAAAGCAACAAGGAAAAACAGAGAGAGCAAAAAGCTCGGATTACTCTCAATCTTTTCAATACTCAATTCCAGAGGGCAATAATCAGCAGTTTTTATTGTATCTTCTCCACTCAATCCAGCAGGCTCAGCTATGCGTATTGGCACAATCATCTCTGCATCCAGTTCTAACCTTAAGGAACCTGTCATCAAGTAAAGAGGATTCTCTCAGATCATGTCATGTTCCCAGCTACACATTCTGTTTTAAGAATATAAAAATCAGTATTTAAGTCTTCAGGAATTTTCATGTCAGTCGTGACAATGGATATAAGGTAAGTTTCTTACACTAATTAAAACCCTTGTCACTTAGGTGCTATGTGGTTCTGGTGGGTTTTCTTGGTTTGGTCTGGGGTTTTTTGGTTGGTTTGGTTTGGGTTTTTTTGACAAGGGAAATCTCTTTCTATCTGTAGAAATTAACTAATTTGAAACTAGAAAATGTACTGAGAAATTGGAGAAGTTTCTAGGACTAGGGGAACGGAGACATCAGCTGTAAATTAACTCAGTCCATTGATTTCATAACAAAGAAAAGTGTCACACGCAGTAGGAGAACAGGGAGCAATTACCTGAACTGTATTACAGATGGCTATGGGAGTGGAAAATACTTTGTGGGAAAGGAAGAACTAAATTTGTGTTTCTGAATTACAACACAAGCCTTTTCAAAGTAATATATAAGACAGCTCAAAGCCCAGAGTTGTGATCAGTACTGAAAGCCAACACTAGTATCCAAAAGGACAACAGTGGTATCCATAGAGAAAAGAAAAAAACTAACTTGAAAAATCTTTTCAGGTGTGTCAAAATAGATTGAGTTACTTGGAGCCAAAACTAAATAAACTTAGTCTAGAGATAAGACTTGAAAAAAAAAAACAGTTAACATAATTACTAAGTGGATGAACTTATCAGAGACTGTTAAGAATTCATCAGTGTGAAAATCTTTCACTATAACATGGATGACCCCTCCTCCAAAGAATGTGTCCTACTTCAGGGCACACTGTCTGTATATTGGAGCATGGACTTGAATATCCCAACACTCTTTCATCTGTGACCCAATGAAACTAAGAACACAATGTGGCACTCACCTTTCTTTCTGGTTTCTGGATTTCAGGTAACACTGCACAGAATGGCTTAATAACTTCTAAAAATTTAACTGCTCCAGAAAAACAGACAGACAGATGCAGACAAGAGAGAAAAAAGACATTAATGAACCTTCATGAATTTCTAGAACCTCATACAATTTCAAGGAAAAAAAAAATGAAGTGTGAGTAACAGTTTACGAGTGAAATGTCTGAAACTAATGCCCTCTTCTTAAAACAACTGAAAACTAAGTAAAAATGAGAAAGAAATTTCTTGTTCTAACCAGATCTGGCCCATTCTTTTTTCCACAGCTGGAACCATTTTAGATGAGAAGAGGCACTGTATATATCACCAGAAGTGAACTAAATTGTATTCCATCTAAAAATAAATGACCTAGTATCAGTCTGTGCTAGTTAAACACAGAAGCAAAAGACACTGACATCCAAGAGCATCCACACAGACGTACTTTACAGAAGCATTTAAAATAATCCAATCTATAAATATGTTTAGAAATCCTAATTTAAATTACTGCAGCATTTATACTGATGGAGTTTTGGAAACAATTCTCTTCACAGAATCAAAGAATGGTGGGGGTTGGACACTGCCTCTGGACATATCTAGTCAAACACCTCTGCTAAAACTGGTCCACCTAGAACAGGCTGCACAAGATCACATCCATGAGGGTTGAGAATCTCTCCAGAGGAGACTTCAAAATCTCTTTGAGCACCCTGATTCAGCGCTCCATCACACTCAAGGTACAGAAGTTTTTCCCTTAAGAACACAGAAAAGCCCAACTGTTTGAGCTCTTTTCCTGGAAAAAGAAATTACAAACAGAAACAAACAAACCTTCAAAACAAACAGACAAAATCAAAGCATATATGTTTGGCGAGCAGTATGTCCTGCAAGGCTCGTATGTGACTCCTAACCCAAGAACATTTGGATAGCCATATAAAATACCAGCATCTCTTCAAAGAAAAAGCATCGCACGTCAAGTTAAGTAACATTTTGACGAAATATCACGTTTACTTTGACACTTCACTGAGACATCTTTCTCTCTTGTTAACTGCAAGCCCTGAGGCATCTTTCTCGGTGATTAACTCCAGTCGCTCAGGCAACACACCAGAAGGTGCACCTTGCTCCACAGAAGGCGGCATGTCTCTAGCGTTAAAAAAACTAAGGCCAGAGGGAAAAAAAACATAACCCAGCACAAAGAAGTGCCAAGCGGCGACTCGCCTCACCCTCTGCCCGGCTGCTCGGGAGGCGGGTGCCCCGCTGCCGCCGTCCCTCCGGCCCGTCTTGGGCGGGCACGTCAGCCACGCCGCTACCTCAGCCTGCCGGCCCGGCGACCAGCCGCATCCTTCCCTGACACAGGTAGCGACCCCACAGCCCGGGCCGCCCTCGCCCACGGAACGATGCTGTCCGTACTCACTGCCCATGGCGGCGGCAGAGCCGACCACTTCCTCAGCCGCTGTCACCACTGCTCCCCTCTGCCGCCGGCCGGCGCCGTGACGTGACGCGAGCCGCAGGGCCCCACCCCCTGGCGCGCAGGCATTGCTCCGGACACCTATGCCTGTCCAGAGGGGACGGCTCTAACAAGGCATCGGGGAACAGCACTAGCGTCGCCGCTAGGGACTCTCTGAGCGCCGCCCCGCTGCCTCCTCCGAGGTGAAGGGAAGGGGGTCCGCGGCTCGGGTGGGACATAACCGCTGCTACGGGGCGGATCAGGCTGTCAGCAGACAGCCACAGCTAGGAAGGACCCACAGTAGGCCGTCCTCCCAAAATGCTCTGCGTGCCCACGCGTTGGCACCGTGCTACCCTGCCGCTGCTTCGAGGGGCTCTTCCTGCCCATGTGATGGTTTCGGCTGGAAAAGCTCTTCTAAGATTATTACCAAACTCTATTAAAAAAAAAAAAAAGTGAACATTTTGGTATTTTTACAACTTCTGTCACGGTTTCTGCATCTCAGCCCACACACCACAATACACGAGTGCCATAAACCTACCTTTCTGGTTAGCCTTTTTGGCTAACAGAACACAGAGCCTCAGTTCAGGTTGTTTCAATGTCCCACAAAATTCTCCTGTCCAGGGACTGGGACTTGCTGTGGTACGCACTTGCACAACTTGTACACTGCCTCATCTGACTCCATCCTGAACTAAGTGTCCTGCAGACATAGGAAACCTGCTCCCACACTCAAGCAGCACCGATGTAGGTTTCTTCTGATGTCATTTCTGCTTCTCGTTTCTGAAATGTTTTTTTGCAAAAACAATCAGCACTCACATACTGAGCATCAAGTCTGTGTGCAGAGCATGGTACAGGCTAAAAACCAACAGTGGTGTTTAGTATCTTCCTCAGTGACACAGACAGTGAGATCAAGTGCATCCTCAGCAGGTTTAGAGGTGACACCAAGCTCAGCAGTGCAGTTGACACATTTGAAGGCAGGGATGCCATCCAGAGTGACCCCTGGACAGGCTGGAGAGGTGGGCACAAGCCAACCTCATGACATTCAACAAGGCCAAGGGTAAAGTCCTGCACCTGGGTAGGCACAATCCCAAGCACAAACCCAGGCTGGGTGGTGAATGGCTGAGAGCAGCCCTGAGGAAAAGGACCTGGGGGTCTGGGTTGATGAAGAGCTCAACATAAGCCTGCAGTGTGAGTGCAGCCCAGACAGCAACCAAGTGCTGGGCTGCATCAAGAGCAGCGTGGCCAGCAGGGAGAGCGAGAGGATTCTGCCCCTTTGCTCTGTTCTCATTAGACCCCACCTGGAGTACTGTGTAGAGTTCTGGAGCCCCCAACACAGGAAGGACATGAAACTGTTGGAACAGGTCCAGAGGAGGGCAACAAAGATTATCAGAGGGCTGCAGCAGCTCTGCTATAAGGACAGGCTGAGAGAGTTGGGACTCTGCAGCCTGGAGAACAGGCTTCAAGGAGACCTGATAGTAGCCTTCCAGTATCTGAAGAGGGCCTGCAGGAAGTCTGGGGAGGGACTATTGACAAGGTCTTGCAATGACAGGACAAGGGGCAATGGGTTTAAACTGGCAGAGGGGAGATTTAGACTGGATGTTAGGAAGAAGTTCTTTCCAGTGAGGGTGGTGAGACACTGGCGCAGGTTGCCCAGGGAGGTTGTGGCTGCTCCCTCCCTGGAGGGGTTCAAGGCCAGGTTGGAGGAGGCCTTGAGTGAGCTGTACTAGTGGGAGGTGTCCCTGCCTATGGCAGGGAGTTGGAACTAGATAATCTTTGAGGTCCCTTCCAACCTTACCATTCTATGGTTCTATGATACCACCCAGAGGGACCTGGACAAGCTCCAGAAGTAGGCTCATGTGAACCTCATTATGTTCGACAACACCAAGTGCAAGGTCCTGCACCTTGGTTGGGCCAAGCCCCAGTACGAATACAGATGGGGGATGTACTGATTGAGAGCAGCCCTACAGAACAGGATTTGGGAGTACTGGTGGATTAAAAGCTGGGCATGAGCCAGCAATGTGCACCAGCATCCCAGAAAGCCAACCGTATCATGAGCTCCATCAAAAGCGGTGTGGCCAGCACATTGAGGGAGGGGATTCTGCCCCTCTGCTCTGTACTTGTGAGACCCCACCTAAAGTACTGTGTCCAGGCCTAGGGCCATCAGCACAAAGAAGACGTGGACCTGTTGAAGCAGGTCCACAGGAAGTGACAAAAATTACCAGAGAGCTGGTACCTCTCCCATGAGGAAGGCTGAGAGAGCTGGGGTTGTTCAGCCTGGAGAAAAGAAAGCTCTGGGGAAACGTTATTGCAGCCTTTCAGTACTTAAAGGGGAGCCTGTAAGAAAGATGGGATAATCTTTTTAACAGGGCTGGCTGCAACAGGACAAGGGGTGATGTTTTTAAACTGCCAAAGAGGAGATTTAAACTAGGTATAATGAATTTTTTTATGACAAGAGTGGTGAAACACTGGCACAGATTGCCCAGAGATATGGTAGATGTCTTGTCCTGGGAATATCCCAGGTTAGGTTGGACATGACTGTGAGCAACCTGATCTATTTGAAGATGCCCCAGCTCACTGCAGAGATTTGCACTACATGAGCTTTGAAGCTCTCTTCCAATACAATGCATTCTATGATTATATGCATCCAAAATTCGTGGAAGAAATTACATTAACCCCTAACTCAGCAGGTGTTATGTCTTGCTCCTGGTAGCTGTTAGCCATTGTGGAACAGCAGGCTATCTGCATGAGCAATACCAAGGAGAGCTGTTTTAGAGCTCTGCCTTCCTTGCCCCAGCATTCCTGGAGGGCTCCATGGCACAGCAGTGCTAGCATGGGGGCATCTTGCTGAGCAGCACTACCGAAATAGCTGTATCTGTTACTGAGAAGATAAACCAGGCTCTGAATACCAGAGCATCCTTTATGTGGTTCAGTAACCAAACCTGCATGGCCTTTGTGCAGGTGGTGCAGAACGAGGCCTGGATCAGGCCAGCTGAAACTCAGCACACTGGGTCTGCCCTTTGTTTGCATTGTCAGCGTGACAGAAGTGTCGGTTTATATAACCATCAGCTTGGAGTCAAGGCTGATGATTATGCTCAATAATGTTTTTAGCTACAGCTGCAGCCAAAACAATGTTACTTCTTGGCCTCCTTTTTCTAGTCACTGACGTGAAGGCTCTCTGAGAGCAGAACACCAGAAGATAAACTGTACAAAAAGTACCAAGTACGATGAAAGTGCCTGTTTGGCTACAGTGTCTGACAAATGTCCAAACAACATGTAACCACGTCCCTGTAAAAGAGCAGCTGCTGTTATCAGACAATATTTATGGTTCAAAACAGAAGTGAAGGACAGGCAGAGCTCCAGCCATTATCAGCAAAGGTGATTTCTACCTGGAAGAGTCTGCTGCCTGGGGACTATGGCAAGAAATCCTCAGAAATCTGGGAAGAGCAGAAATTCAAACTCAAATATATCTTGATTAGGTGAAGCTGTTCAGAATGTGTAAGGAGTTGTGGTTTGCTAGAACAAAATGGAAGAAATATGATTTCATGTCACTGTGACAGATGAGCTAGAGCAATCATGTGAAACAGGCTGCAGAGCAGACATCACAGAGGAGACCTCTGGTTCATACAGAGAGTTAAGCAAATGGATGAGTGAAATTAGGATAGAATACCAAAAGAGGTTTCAGACATGCTTTTGGGATCCACTTCCCCAAATGAGTGCCTACCCTGCCTATGATCTACCCCCTTCCTCACTCACCAGGTCTTTCTGTCTGGCAGTGCTGGATTTGGTTAAACCCCACTTGTTTCTTTTCAAAAAGGTCTTTGTGTCGTGGTAGGTTTGGTTAATTTGAGCATGGTTACCCAGGTAACTTTGAGAGGAGTAGTGAGGTGCCAACTTCACACTGACAACTAGACTGGAAAAGAAAAAATGCTGGGAAAAATCTTGTGGTGATGGGAGAGCTGCCATGGGGCAACAGAAGGGCTCTGGGGTCTGACTGTCTTTTACCTCCCACTGCCTTCTGGCTTCATCATTCTCCTACTTAACCTCAATGTCTTAGTCATATATCATTTGCTTCCCAATGAAGAGTCATTTCTTTCCTTTTCCCAGATGACAGCTGTACCAAAACCTTCCCTCAGGAAGTGCTAGGGCTTTCCATCCAGGAGGAGCTGGACCTGCCTGCTGAGGTAGAGAGCATGTGGCTACAGAAGTGTCACAGCAATTGGGAGTGGAGGACAAAGGGATTTTTTTTTGCATTCCCTCCAAATATACTTAGTTGAAAACGCTACACAAGCAGAAAGAAGGGCAGGAGCAGTGGTCTAACAGAACCTTTTGGCATCACTAACAAATCCATTGCAGAGCTCTACCTCACACTTAGGGTAGTCTTCTAAACGAGCTCCCAGATCATGTGGAAGGAATAACAATTGCCCTTGGTGGAAAGAAAAGATGGGACTCAGGAGAAGCCCTCACAGGGCCCTCAGGACAAGCTGCAAGAAGGGGAAGACCCATGGTCACTCCCTGCTTATGAGAGTTAAAGCTGTATTCCTTTTAGAGACTGTCTTCTCCTCCTCACCTTATCTTGTTGCTGGAGCAAAGGTGCCTTCTGGGAACTTTTTCCAATGGCTTGAACATCTGCATCTGAGCTCCTTCAGAAAACCTGGCTGCTACTCACCTCTTTTGTCATTTGCTGCTATTCTTTCACTGATTTCTTCTATAACCTGTTTACATCTTTTCAAGACAAAGTCTGCGATTCCTACAAAGAAGAGTTTTTGCTCAGGAATCACCCAAGAGGCATCCAGATGAAGATCCAGCCCAATGAAAAAAAAAGAAAAGAAAAAAAAAGCCAAACAAACAACAAAAAAAGCCATCATGTTTGTGGATTTTTTGCTACAACAGAATTTTTTCATAAGTGACTTCAACCCCCTAATTCTCCCACCTGTCATCCTTCCAGCTTCTGGCACATTTGAAAGAGGCCTCACCCTTACACCTTTCAGCAAGCAGTCCTTCAAACTGCTTGCAGCCTGCCTCACTGCACTTTTCTTTTTAGTTTGCCACAGTCTGGGGCTATTTTCTATTGCTCTTACTTGGTCACAACTTCAGCCTTCTTCCAGCAAGATTGTGGAACTAAGGACCACTGAAGGAAGTCTCAACAACAGTACACATTCTTGAGAACTGGTGACACAGAACAGCAGGCTTGGACTGGAAAAGATGGTTTATTAAATACACTTCTCTCTGGTTTTAGTAGTGAGAAGTTGTGCATTCCTTGTCAACACAGAAGTCTGAATACAATCTTAGGATTAAGGCAAAAAACCAAAACAACAAACAAAAATCCAGGACACTGAGAAGAATTTCTCAGGTAGGAGGTAGTGTCACTTTTCAGGGTAGTCTCTTAAAACTGGTTTAACCTCAACAAAATATGTCTTTAAAATTGAGCCACCTCACTGATCTGTCCACTGGACTAGATTTTGTTCTTTTTTTCCCCACTTTAGAAAGATGTTCTGTAGAAAATACTAGAAGAGAACAAGTAGTATTTAGAGTAGACAAGCATCGTTGTTCATTTTGAGGTGTTCTCCTACATGAAAAAAATGGCTTCATTGTTACAGAACTTGTTCCAGTTATTATTTTCTTTCTCCTACATGAAAAAAATGGCTTCATCGTTACAGAACTTGTTCCAATTATTATTTTCTTTTAATTTCGGAGAACTAAGAGTCTTAAGGGTCTGGGTTTTGCTCTTCTTCACAGGAGGAGGCACCAAACATGACTATCAGCAGAAGTCTGTCCATTGAAAATTTAGATAAATGTGTTGGTAAGAACATCTTCCTGCTGCTGGTGGTGTAAGGTTCCAATGCCAACTGCTGGGGCTGGTAAAGGAGGTCTGCTCACAAGACGGAGCTGAAATTTGAGTCAGGAGGAAATGATTAATGAAGTACTAACACAGGATTGTATCTTGAGGTCCTCTGATGCCATGGTGACATCTGCTGTCATATACTGGGTATTCCCAGTTGGAAGTAATGTAGGAAGTTATTCTCCATCTCCCAAAGACCGTTGCTCCAAGAACATTTCAGTGCACGATCCTTGCGCAACCTAATAGGACATGTTGATGCCCATAGAATGGAGGTTGGAACTAAATGATCTTTAGAGGTCCCTGTCAACCCAAACCATTCTATGATCTGCCAAAGTGAATGACAGCTTTGCAATCTCCAACTACTCATTCCAAGCATGTTGTTTCCTATCTGGCATCTTTCATCATCCTCTCTACTTTGAATAAACATTAAGTAAGAGAAAGCTCCAGGTCTGCTCACCTCAACTAAATGGTGCTATACAGAGTGTAATTAGCTTAAATTAGAAGACACATTTGGTTAATACATAGAGATTAGTTATTTTGTAGAAGCACCCTAGAATTCTGCATTCAAGGAGAACCTCAAAGTTCATTTTAAAAATTAAAACACCATGGGGACATCTTACCTTAATCCCCAGCTGCTTTTCAAACCGTGGTGACACAAAGGACCATGGACCCATGTTCTGTGGTTCTTCTTGACTCCAGACAAAGACTAAAGGAAGGATAAAGGTACATTACAAATGTACTCAGCAGCTCCAGGAAAACAATTTTTTTTATTTGATAGAACCTTTATCTTGTTTATTTTGTCACTAATTTTGAAATGAAGGCTTTCCATATGAACTCCCTTGCAGCCACAGCTTGCTGAAGTCAAACTAAAAAGATGTCCACAATTAGGGTCCATTAGTGGACATCTTTTTAGTTTGGATCCTTTTTAGGCTACAAAATTTCAGGCTTTTCAGCCTGGAGAAGAGAAGGCTTTGAGTAGACCTTAGAATAGCCTTCCAGTGTCTGAAGGGGGCCTATGGGAAGGCTGGGGAGGGACTATTGACAAGGTCTTGCAATGACAGGACAAGGGGCAATGGGTTTAAACTGGAAAAGGGAAGATTGAAAGTGGATGTTAGGAGGAAGTTGTTTGCAGTGAGGGTGGTGAGGCACTGGCACAGGTTGCCCAGGGAGGTTGTGGCTGCTCCCTCCGTGGAAGTGTTCAAGGCCAGGTTGGAGGAGGCCTTGAGTGACCTGTTCTAGTGGGAGGTGTCCCTGCCTATGGCAGGGGATTGGAACTAGATGATCTTTGAGGTCACTTCCAACCTTACCATGCTATGATTCTATGATTAGGGTATACAGTGTGTAGATTCTGCTTTTCTACTGGTGTTTAGCTGTTTAAAAGTCTAGACTGTAAAGGCTAATGCAGAAAATGCCCCAAATGGTTCACTCTGACTTCCAGTAGGGGTATATGGAAGCTGCCAACGGCCAAGAGACAAGTTCTTTCAGCAGAAGTGGTAAACATTTGTACTATACCACTTTAGAAACACTAGAAGTACAGGGAGAAGTGCAAAAAGGAAAAAGCCACTACAACACTTCATCCTGAAAGGCAGGCAACAGATCTGGTTCAGTATTTCAAAGAATCTAGAAACAGAAAAAGTTGAAATTTGACTGACCTTTTGCATGGCTGTATTTGCTCAGCTCTTGCTGTAGAGCTTCCAGGGGGAAAGGACACAGTTCTTCAAGTCTCAGAATAGCTGTGTTGTGCTGTTTCTCTCCTAGTGTCTCTCTCTGCTTCACCAAAGCATAGTAATGTTTACCAGAACAAAACACCACCTGGGTGACACTAAAGAGAAAAAAATGTTTCCAGTTTCAGTGTTTTACAGAAACTATGAACAGAACAGCTTCAAGCTTTAAACAAAAACAACCAGACAAACTTTAAAGACAACTGTATGAAGCTAAATTTCTATCGTACACCATGTTTTTTTCTCTTCTTTGCCTTCCCTCCCACTCCCCTCCATCAGATGGCAAACTTTGGACACAGTATGCCAGAGCTCAGAGGTCCTGTTTCTTAAGCAATTTTGAGAGTTATCTTACATTGGGATTCACATCTCTCAGCTTTAACATCTAAAAATTAAACACCTGTTTGAAGCTAGTCATCTGTGTGGTCTGTGAAGAATACACCAGAGAGGGACAGAAGTACCTCCAGGGGACAGTTCTCTCCCATGCCAAAGAGGGACTGCCTGCTGAAAATATGCAATGTCCTCCAGCAATCAGAGAGGTCTTGGCTGCATAACCTTACCAGATAAAGGCAAGGAGACAAACCTCAGCCTTTGTGCCTCACCATCTTATTTCAACAAGATGCTAATCTGCTTCCAGCCTTTCAATTGTGGATGAGGATGCAAACATCAGGGATGTTGTCAGACTCTGGTACTACTGCGACAAGGACCAGACAAGCACTTTAGAAGGGAAAAAAATAAAGGCCCGAACTGCCTATTGCGAAGAGGATTCTCTAAAATACCTGGAGGGAGTGAGAGAGACACACACCATCATTACTGTCCTAACTTTACTTCACCAGCTCAGGTGTTCCAACAACAGACCAGAATTCTGCATCTCTTGAACAGCCAAGTCTAGTTGAGGGACATTCCTGCCCAAGGCGGGGAAGTTGGAGTAGATGATCTCTGAGGTCCCTTCCAACATAAGCCATTCCATGATTCATTTAACAGCTGCCCCTAGTGACTGTGAGCTAATGGGTGCAGAGTAGTACCCAAGCGATTGGTAACTATGGTCACAACCTTCCTGTGGGGGCAAAGGCTGAAAGCCTGAACACTTTACTGTTATGCAGAGAGATGTATCTACAAACAAATAAACAGATGAAAAGGAAAGAAACAAGTAAAGCTTTAAGTTATCTACCATAAAGCAACATCTAACCCCTTAAGTCACCTCTTTCATATTACCTCAAACTTGAGTTATTAAGTAGGAGAAAGGGACAGGACATCCTTTCTGAGTTTTTTCTCTAAGAAAAGAGAGTTACCTTTTAGGATCTACAGAGGAGTCACCAATGATGGGCTTGAATGCTGTTCTTGGAGCCATCTCTTCAAAACTTGATACAGCAGCCTGCATAGGGGAGAGTTGGAAGTTACGAAACCTTGCTGCCTTTTTCTTTGGGCCAGTTAAGAATGGATAGAGACAAAAGACACAACCTTCCTTCTTCCTCCCATTCCCACTCACACAAATGAAAGGTAGGATCATTAAGAATCAACTGTTCATCTAGCTCACCTCCACCCAGCTTTAATCCTCAACCTATATTGCCCCAAACTGACAAAGCCCCATCAATTTGACCCCAAAAAAGAGAGAGGAAAAATAAGAAAAAAGAAAAGAGTTTTTCATCTTACAGGAAGTCTGAGTAACACTTTGGGAGAAGCGACAATGAGAGGTTTCCTGAAGTTTCGGACCATTTGCCGACGGAGTAAATGGAAGTACTGTGCCGGGGTGGTGGGATGCACAACTGACATGTTGACCTGGTCCCCATCGACTCCCTCTTCAGAGCTGTCACACATCTGTATAAGGGGAGCACAGCAACACCTTGTCAAGAAGCAAGCAGCAAGCCAAATATACAAGACAGAATCCAAGCACATAAGGCACGTTGACTAGAATAAGAACAGAAGAGCAAACATACCAATCCAGACACTGATTGCAAGGGAAGAACAACTTCAGAGAAGAAATGGTTTTAGCTTTTAACTAAGATTGTATCTGAACTGCCTCCTAGCACACTGTAACTAGGGGATGACAGTGTGGAGAGGTCATAACTCCATCATAGTGACAGCATCCCTCTAAATGTGTTGCAAACCCCTCCTTAAGCCACTACTCAGATGCAAGAGCTTTCACCTACTTACTTTAGTCACAAGGGCACAACAATGGAATGTTTTTTATACTTTTTTTTTTTTTTTTTTTTTTTTTTTTTTTTTTTTTTTTTTTCTGAAAATGTGCCACAGATTTACTACCTGGTATTTCCAGCATTCAATTTGTGTGCTCTGTGCCTAGTGGATAAATCTCTGAGTGGTTTGCACAAGAGGGTATCTGCCTGTTTCAGATGCCAGCTCCCCCAGTTGTGTTCTTTAGAAGTCTGCTACTTGCAGTTCAGCAAATGGACTCACTTCGGTACAGTGATGTTGCTGAGGAGCATCATCCAGAAAACAGAGAGCAAGGAGCAGTGAAGCACATCCCATTAGGGCTGTTTGCAGAGGGCACAGTGCCTCTGCAATCACCATACAAATCTCACATTAGGAAATTCCATATTCCCAGACAGTCATCTGGGTAAGTGACAGAGATACAAGGGGAATCATAGAATCATAGAACAGTAAGGTTGGAAGTGACCTCAAGGATCATCTAGTTCCAACCCCCTGCCATAGGCAGGGACATCTCCCACTAGTACAGGTTACTCAAGGCCTCATCCAGTAAGCATTTATTACAGGGTTCAGTCAGAGTCTTGCACCACAGCTCTTGTGGCAGCATCCAAACAAAAACTCCTTCCTCACCATTTCTAGACCAACACTTACTCATCACAGTTCCCTTTCTTCTTCTAATTTCAGCCCACCCCATTCCTATCTCCTCATGACGGATGATCCTGGTATGTCTCCAGCTTCTGATGTCACTAGCAGTTGCATCAAGAACGGGGCATTTTGTGGCAAGACTCCCAGAGCATTGATTTGTAGGGAAACACTTTATATTAACTAGACATGTGAGCAATCCAACCTTTGCTAACTGCTAATTGTAAGCTGAAGTTTCACAATCTACATGAAGGGTCATCCAGAGGGCAAGGACACCAGCTACAGCAGCCCAAAGAAGAACTGAAAGGCAGTAGGAGGTTCAAACCAAAATAAGAACTCTGGAGAAGAGTCTGAAGATATAATGATAGGCCAATCACTTAGTGCCCTCACAGCTCACTGCTTAACGATTTACACCAATTGCCTATTGCCAACAGCCTGTCCCTTAGCGATTTTAGCCAATTGCTTAATGCTACAGAGTTCATGCCTTAACCATTTGGACCAACTGCATAACAATGAACTAACCCTCATAGCCTGTTAAAAAGTATATAAGGGTATACTCATATTCAATAAATTGGCATTGCTTGGATCATATTGATCTGCATATAGCTCTGTCCAGGATCTCTCGCCAAGACCTTGTCCCAACACTGTGCTGTGATGGGGGATGTGGGAATCTGAGAGGAGTGGTGGAGTACCTGTAAGAACCGTTCCATCCGGCAGGATGAGTGCTCTGGGCCTGCGCCATCATAGCCGTGGGGAAGAAGAATTACTATCCCACTCTGCAAAAGCCATTTGGCTTCACCTAAAAATATACAAAGAGGAAGAAAATACTTATTTCTACGGGACATAAAGCTCCCCCCAAACATAGTACTTTGCATAAACTCCACAGGGAAAAAAGCATAGCTAATTTCCATACCGCTAAACACAACCCCAAAACCTGCTGCTGGCATTTCACAAGATTCACAACATAAAATGCACAAGATGACCCAAAGTTTCTGACATTACCATATAACTTTGAGTTTCCACAGATCATAACCTTCCATGTGAAGCAGTGAAGGTTTCAAAACTTTCCCTGAAATACACCATTGTATGCAAGAATCCTCTAACAGAACTGTCCTCCTGACTAGCAGGGGTGCTCAAAGGTAACTCCTCTCCAGTAAGAAAATACCTGACCATAAGTCATTGCATATTTTCTGCATCCCTTGTCATTTTGGTCCTCTGCAGATGTGACCCAGAAAGCATCTTCTGAGGCAGTTCTAGCTAACACAGCAGTACTGGCCACAGGCTAGTTCCCCTGGGCTCCACCAAATCACCTGTGCTAGTTTTTTTAGGATTACAGTTAAGCTCGAAAGGTAATTCACCACATCCTCAAATATATGTTGAGGAGGGCTGGGATAAGAGTGCCTCTAAATTTCCATTTATGAGTACAGAGGGAGCGCAGAGGCCTACCAGAGGACTCTGCACACTTGTACACAAAGTATCCCACTCTAGAAATCCATCTCAGCATTTTCTCAACATGTTCCAGCTCAGAGAGGTCTTTTTTGCACTACTGGAGCACTCAGAAAACATCAAGCTTAGAGGACAATTTTAAGACACTTTTGTGGGCATTTTTTGTTTTAAATAATCACTGTTTTCCTTCTGTATTGCTTCAGGAATTTTTCAGATGCCTCATGAAGCAAAGACACAGCCTAAAAGGCTATCAACTATACACACAGTAAAATAAACAGGGAGGGGAAGAGAGGCCATTAATATAATGAACTATCCTTTCTGAATGACTTTTCTGCCAAGGGTGGGATGTCTTTCATTTTAGATAGATTGTCTTCAGAGAAAAGCTGCACAGAAGTCAGGTAAACTCACAAGACTTACTGAGAAGACAGAACCTTTTTCTCAACATGCTGCCCTTTTAAAGATGAAGGATTTGCTAAAAACGTGCTTAGTACAAATGATTATTTTTTAAAATGCATTAGCTCCTTGTACACTCACCTCCGGAGATGAAAGTGTCAAATATAATCTGGGCTCCATTAAAGAAATCTCCAAATTGAGCTTCCCAAATTGGCAGTAACTTAGGGCTCTCAATACTCATACCATATTCAAAACCAAGCACAGCTTCTTCAGACAAGGGACTGTTACTCACCTAACAAAAGGAAATTATTGGGAGGGTTGGATGAGGAAGATGACAACCTAGGGTTATGAACCTTTGGAACCAGGAATATCAGTGTTATGTACACTGAGGACATGCACTCCTAAAGGCAGCTGAGGGTCACCTTGTTTTTTGCTTTTGAATGAATAAACTGAATGGAAAAGAATATCAGCTGATCTCTCCAGGAAAAGCAAACCCCTCCTTGTTAAATTTGTCAAGAAGGTAACTGCAGAGAAAGGGTGCCCTGACTGTTTTTGTGTCTGTTATCTGGGCTGTACCAGAATATACAGGCTGCATAAATAAGTCTCGGCAACTTCTCTTTCAGCACAATTTGAAGAAGGTTGTCTTGCAGATCTCAGAACCTACCTCTAGGAAACCTTTCTGGTCTGGGGACATATGATTCAGAGGAATGTAGGTGTCATCTGTCTCTTGGCAAACCAACATTGCATGGCGCTGGCTAAAGGTTCCTCTGCCAACATCTTGTCCACTTAGTCTGATATTAAACCCTTGCCAAGCAATAAACAAAACACTGGATTAGCAGTTCACATAAAAAGAAAACATGCAGGACATCAGCTCTTTTATTCTAAAATACTGTTTCTCCTGATATGTCTCTTCTTGGATTTCCCCTCATCACCAACATAAAATCTGATTGAATTTGTAACCGGCAGCAGTTCCAGCTTGCAAGCACAGAAATGCTCATTTTTCTTTTCTCCTCTCTGCAGCCAAGAATTATTTTGTGGTAAATGGTTCCATTTACTGAAGCACACTGCAAAAAAATATGCATTTTGTACCATAAGTAAGTGGAGATTTGAATTCAGGCTAGAGAGGACGGGAAAGAAATAGTAGCATGAAACACACTGGCAAAGTGTTTTTGAGGCCCTACTGCTACATTGCTTATGTGTTTAGCTCCATGCACACATGTTCTGGAGGAGTGGGAGACAGCAAAGACATCTAGTACTCAGTCTACAAATAGTAGTGGCATACATGATTCCTATTTACCTTCCCTGCATGCTACTAATACAAAAGCAAACTGTCAAATTTATACATCATATCAATCTTTAAAACCATCTAAATCTAATGTTATACTTTATTGACACCAGAGCAAAACTACTCTGCTGTCTTCTGTCCATTTCCCTCTTACCTTGACTCAGCAGGGAACCAAAAGCTAAAGTTTCAGCTGTTGCCCAGTCCAGCTTAGTTCCTTCCTCCATTTTTTGAACTCTTGACTAAACACAAAAACAACAAGGAAAAGTCACTATTCTGCCCTTTTCCATATGTGGCACAGATCAGTATTAGAAGCTAGGAAAAAAACAGAATACTGGAGAGAAAAACGCTCTGTTCCTGCAGCCAGATTAGGTTGGTTTTGAATACACATTGTCTTATTTCAGCACATCCTGAAGGAGGGGACTCTCCCCAGGACCACAGAACCATGGATAATCCTGTGTTCACTTACCAGTCAAGACACTGTGGGATGACAAATTAGATCATAGTCTGAAAATACAAAAAATCTTAGCAGAGCACAAAGTGTACTCCTGGCAGACTATTGGTTTGTCTGGTTAGCAGTGATGGAGGATACTAGGTGTAAGCATTTCAGTTTCCAGACAAATGATCATATTCAGCAGTGGTGTTCTTGCTTTTGGCTGGGAAGACAAGAACACCAGTCTTCTAAACTATGCAACTCAAGACCACAGAACTGCCAGCTAGACAGCTGCACATGGTCAGAATTCATCAAAGGGAAATGTTCACAAATCCAAACCATTCCAATAATCACACACAAACTTAGGAGCCATCAAAAATGGACTGTCAGACCTGACCACATGTGCATGCTTAGGTTTATGTATATAAAATATAAACATGCATGACTGGCTTTAGAAACTATGTACACTATTAACAAGTTCCTGATTCGTTCTCTCACAGAGTACTCATTATAATCATAAAGTATGTAAATGAGAGACATTTATCACAATAGTTTCCATTATTTGTAAGAATAATGAACTGTATTTTCTATAAACTTTTTTTCTTCATTGCAACAGAATATCGTTGACATAACAAAATAAAGTATATGGTGAGAGGTCATGTCTTTCTTCAGAACTGAAATAAAAATGGCATGATCTTAGCCTTGAAGAAGAGCAAGCTGTTCTCTAAACACAGCAGGGCTGCCAGTTAGTGTTTCCTGCAACAGGTTGTATCTTTGCACAATGAGACTAGAGGCTTCATTACATTCTACTGACCTGTGCATAGGTCTTCAAAAGATGGCTGTGCATCTGGAGTTCTTCAGGCACCTCTACAGACTTGACTCCAATAAACTGCAGAAGTGGTATAGGCATACCTGTGTCCCAAGTGGTGATTTTAGCAGAAGGCTCAACAAAACCTTTCCAGTGAGCCTGCAGGTTGGTAGGAGGTGGACTATACAAAGTCATGTTGGCAAGATGATCATTCAGCTTAGAATAGTATGTTGTCTTTATCTCAGATACTTCAGCCTCAGTCATGAGTCCATCAGCTACTAGGTGTTCTGCATATGTGTCTGGGATACTCTTACGGGACCTGGCAGAGAGGGAATCAAACCCCATAGTCATTAAGCCTGAAAAGCCTCACCGCAGAACAAGGAAATAGCACCTGTTGGTATCATGGACAACTGAAATAAATGATGTCCTGGTGCATAATGCTCATTTGAATCATTTGCTCTCCTGGCATTCCCAGAACAGTAACAATTCTCTTGGATATATGTTTTACAGTCCTTTTTTTTTTTTTTTTTAATTAAAAAAGTCCTTGTAGTTGGCAATTACAGGTTAAAGCAAGTCTAAACCCTCTCCTAGTCAGACTGACTCTGTGCTATCATGCATATTTTCCTCAGACAAATTTATAGTAGGACTTCAATATTAGCTGAGAACCAAGCCATCTATTCCATAAATGCTTCACTTAAAATAGCAGAAATCACTGGCCAGTGAATTTTTATGTGCATTTTCCTTTGAGGATAAGGATGAAATCTGAATACATATACAATGGTGAAGTCCCTGTTGGAACCAGCAGGACCAGGCGAAGAAAAGACAAACATCACAGTGGCTTCCTGCCTATTCTCCCACATTATCTACATTTCCCTTTTCCACACAGAAGACAATTTTGCAGTCTGGTTACTAGTGATCATCAATTTGAAATCCAAGGTCTATATGCAAGATTGTTCTCTAAGAGGCATCAAGCTGCATATCCAAGAACCAGCACTAGTGGTTACCTTCATTAAGGTCAAGGCCTGCTGACAGTGTGGCTGCACTTACATAAAGACTTGTTGGTAAGGCAAGGGATCTTCATTATGACTTCTATGACAGCAGCAGGCAATACTGTGTTGGTACAGACACTAGTATATTTTGGGTTTCCCCACCAGGGGGTGTAAGGGTACCATTACCTGATGATTTTGTACATGGTGGGGTTGGTGAAGAATGGCTCATCAAGCTCATTGTGGCCCCACTGCCTGTAGCACAGCAAGTCTACTATCACATCCCTGCGGAACTGCCGCTGGTACTCGACAGCCAGTCGTGTGGCACGGACCACCTCTTCAGGATCATCTCCATTCACGTGGATAACTGCACATCCAACAATTTTACCTGCCCAGAGATTCAAAACATAGCAGCAGTCATCATACCCAAAGAAAGCAGGGACACACCAGTTCTGCTGCAAACTACAGACTTGTCCAAAGTGTGTTTAACAAAAACAAAACTGTGAAAGATGCTCTTTGTGATAAGAGCTGGGGTAAGGTGTAGGAGTCTTCCCTGAGAGAAAATGCAATTAACTCAGCCTGTTGTGTTTGTCACAAGTTTGAGCACAACTTTCTTGGCAGCACTAAATTCCCAGAGGAACAGTTCCTGCATCTCATTAATCTGGATGGAAGTCTGCAGGAAATAAAAGAGAACTGTTTGATGACTTCTCTTTCAAGCAAAATTTGAGTTTTATTTATTAACTTATCATTACTATGAACTCCTACAGGCTAGAAGCAATCTTTTCCTTTGTCAGTAGTCATTCTATCCACTGCTCCTTTAGGCAGCAAGGTCTCTTCATTAAAGAGAAGACTGCAAAATTCAAACACCTTAACACTCTCTCCACTATGACAGTTTAGCTGCAAATCTTCCCAGCAACAGAATGCTGCTTCTTTTGTGCCTTATCCTCCCAAATTCTGGGAAATTAAGATACTTAAAACATTCTTAACACACATTGAATTTTTTCTCTATAACAAAATCCTGACACTCACATGGATAACACACACCCCACACACACCTCACTGCCCAGGTAAGAAGAGAGAAAAATTAGGATTAAGGGAAAAACACAAAACAAAACAAAAACTTCCTGCAACACAAAAACAGACCAGGGAAGAAGTAATAATAACATATGCTATCTGCTTTATTACCTTGCCAGATTTAATGATTCTACCTGTTCAGTTTGATGAAACTATAAGACAAACAAAACCAGTTGCTGTTCTCTTGAAATCATGTATTAGTGTATTTTTAATTACAGGAAACATGCACAATGGAACTGACTACTGCATCTCCGATCTTGCTGATTGTAACACATCTCTTTATCACTAAGAAAGAACAGTCCAAAACAAAAGACTTCTAATTTAAGCTTAGAAATAGCACAAGCTGCTTCTTTCCAGTACAAGCTCAACAAACTCACTTGACAACAAAACAGAAAACTAAAGGAGTATCTGACTTGCAAACCTTGCTCAGAAAACACACTGGAATGACTGTGATTAAATTTAACAAGATAGATCTATCATACACTCCATCACAACACATTTTTAAAAGCTGTCAAGGACATGGCAGAAATGAAATGAGTAATAAAGACTTCACATTAAATCCTGCAAGTATTTTATTACATCCTGTAAAAATGTGTTGAGATTTTTTTTTTCCTTGATATTTAATCTTTGCCATAAAGCAGATGGGTGAGGGCATATTTTTAGCATCTGAATTTTTGCTAGTAGGAAGCAATAATCAATAGTAATTTTCATTTCCACTCTATCATGAAAATTGGGCTATATTAACCTAACCCCTAGAGCTGACAGGAACTTGCTATAAAAAGCCTATAACCAGCAAACATCCACAACTGGAGTTAAAAATCCTTTCTGACACAACAGTCAAGTTGCCTTCTGATTCAACAATACATACCAATATCACTGCAGTACAGAGACGATCTTCCTCGCTCTGGAGGAGTGGTATAGCCTAGTTGGTTATTAACAATCAAATGGATGCTCCCACCAACTCTGAAATGTGGTAGATTAGAAAGCGTCAGTGTTTCAGGAACAATCCCTTGCCCAGAGAAAGCAGCATCACCATGAACCTGCATTAGGAAAGAAGATGGAAAAATCTCACTAGAAAACACAGGAAGAACACAATCAAACCCCTAACTCATTAAGCAAGAACTTTTAAATTGAGTAGATAGAAACATAGAATCAGCAAGGTTGGAAAATACCTCTAAGATCATCAAGTCAAACCATCACCCCAGCACCATGATGCCCACTAAAGCATGACCCTCAGCAGCACATCTACACACCTTTTAAATACCTCCAGGGATGGTGACTCAACCACCATCTTGGGCTACCTGTTCCAATGCCTGAGCACTCTTTCAGTGAAGAAGTTGCTTCTAATATCCAATCTAAACCTCTTCTAGACAACCTTGAGGCCTTTTCCTCTCATCCTAGTTACTTGGGAGAATGGATAGTTTCAGCTGGATCCACTTCTCAACCCCTCTCAGACCACTCTTTTCATGATTTGAGTGTTTATATAGTTTTATCACTCACACACAATCATAGCAGCCAAGACCTTTGCATGACTGCCTGATGTAACTGGAACTGCTCTATAATCTCTTAAAACTGACCCACCAGCATATTAGTGACAGTGTCATTTGGGACAGCTTGCCCCAAAGTTGAGGTTCTCATTTTCAAAAAATGAGAAAAAGAACTTTCTCCAGTTTCCTCAGTAGTTCATATTCTCCTTTCTGCTTTCTCTCAATATCCACAAAACATTTCTTTCACTGAAATATGTTTTCACTTCTATCTGTAGCCTCGTCCACGTTTATTATGCTTCACAGGACAAGAGGTCTGCTCCAAGCTATTTTTGCTCCTGGCTTTAAAAATATTTAGGAGATTGACTCAACAACATTTAGAAGACTGACTCACTCATACTTCTAAGTTGAAAACAATGCAAAAAGATTTATCAAGGAACTATTGAGGACTGCCTCCACAGATATAAAAGACAATTCAAAGAGTAAAAACTGATTCCAGCAGATTTCTTAAACAGTACCATGATAAAATAATAAAATTCTAAATCCTCTTGCGTATTTTGCAACGTTGCTGATAGCTCTTCTCCAACTCTTTTAATTTAGAAGGCAGATAGAGTAGTGGTTTAAATGCAAAAGTGGTCTGTGAGTAAAGTTCCATATGGCCCTCAATGAAGAGTATTATAAAAATAAAGGGTAACAATCAATTATTCACAATTCTTAGAACTGGAACTGTTTAAATAGCACACCACATACATCACCTAGGAATCTTTCTTGCCCTCCTTCTTCTCCATAAAGAGGATTCCAGTTCTTGATATTCTACATTAATTTAATTTTGGGTGATATTTCTACATACACCACTTCACATGCTAGTCCAGGAAGTCTTATAAAGATCAGTTAGAAATTGTAAGCAAAATACCTGCAGGCAAATAACTTTGTCCCCAGGCTGTGCAGAGCTCTCTGGGGAGTAATCTCCATCAAGCAGAGTCTGTTGCCTTCCTCGAGTCTTGCCCACAGCCACTGGATTGATTGCTTCTAAGTGTGAGGGGTTAGGTAGCAAAGTGACATGCACAGGCCTGTGGGAACCGAAGTCAAGGTCTACAGAAGATGTCAGGTGGGAGAGAACATCCCCAATGGCTGCTGAATTCTCTGGAAACTCACTCAGACCACGCATCTTACGGAACATGAGCTACATGGAAACAAATTTGGTTAAAACTCCTTTCCAATTCATTGCCATATCGAAAGAAAAACACCTACTGAACTGTGTGCTCTCCTACTCTTGAAATTACACAGTGCTTCTGGTAACAGCATGTAAAGCCCTTCACTAGAGTTCTTCTATCAGTCTCCTGAAGATACATAGCTAAGTGCTAGCAGGAGGGGAGAATACTCTCACACAGGTAACTTATTTTATTTTTTCCTCCAAAATTTGCAACATGACAAACTTTGGTAGTTTTATTTTATTTCAAAGAAATCAGGCATAAAGATTAGAAATGTCTTACCTCAGGTGGAAGCTGAAGTAAACCAGTGAGAAGATTAAGTCTTCCACGATGAGGCATTCCAAGAATGATATCTGTCACACCACTGTATGCACACATCTTGAACAACTCATGGAAGAAACCCATCATACTCTCTGCTCCTTCACCACCATACCGCTTCACTGTGGCAAACTTTGTGGCTAAGAAGTGATCAAACTCCTATTAAAAACAGAAGAACTTCAATATTAGACTATCTTAAGCAGCAAACTTCTGTTTGAAAACTTGAAATACAATTTATGTTTGTAGCTTGAAAGTCTCAGCTCATCCTTCACCCACACAGTCTAACAGCACAAGCTGTGATGACTACAAGAAATCAGCTCTTATCTCTTCTTAAGCAGCAAAATATTGAAGACCAAACTCAAAATATTGAAGACCAAACCTTCTAAGGCGGGTTTGGATGTGGCACTTGGTGCCATGGTCTAGTCTTGAGGTCTGTGCTAATGGGTTGGACTTGATGATCTTTGAGGTCTCTTCCAACCTTGGTGATACTGTGATAGTCTCTAACTTGGAAGAAGATTCATGAAGAAATACAACACTAGAGCAATTCACAAATTCCTTGAAAGTTTGCCTTTCTTAGGTGGAAATCAAGGAATGGTGTTCGTCTATAGTATGAACCTTAACTATCCTAAGATGCAAAGTGGTAGAGAAGCAGTGTTTCATTTTGGTGACTATTAAACACAGTCCTTAGTATGCAGGTAGAGCAATGTTTGAGAGAAGGAAAATAAACAAATCTATATTTACTTTATTTTCCTCTCATTCCTCCCACTTCATCTACTTCTAAATGGCTCTCATAAGTGACAAAGTTTTGGAAGTGCTGCAAGTGTCAGTAGCATTTTGCAACTGACAAACGAAAATAAATGAAGTCTCTAACTGAGAAGGGAAGACTGAGCCACAGCCAAAGATCCAAGCCAACTGGTGAACACATTCTAGTTAAGCAAAATTTAGTTCTAAGGATTAATGTATACAGAACTAATCACATATAGAAGTTTGTTGTTTTGTTGGGGTTTTTGTTTTTTTTTTTTCATGACAGGGTTGAATTCAACATATCAAGTATAGTTCTGGTCACACTGAAATCAAAATAGGGTACACCAGGGTCCAATTTCAAACTCCTGCATCACTGTCAAATTCCTCTAACTGCCAAAGAGGCATGATAAACACAAAACGTGCCATATGCTTCTGTTTGGTCATTGGTAAACATTACACTTAACACTCCTTCCACTTGTAAAACTGGAAACAGGGACACCTTTACAGATCCTTCTCTTCTACCTTTCCATCCTTCTGGATAACATGGTGTGATGGTTTGGGAGTTACCCACCCCCCACACTTTGTAAAATGACCCAGACTAGAACTCAGACTCTGGAAGTTAAGGACTCAGCTCTATTTACAGACCAGCACAATATACAAGCAGATATATACACTCTAGACAAGAACAGTTACAGAAAGATACAAGTTAAAGGTAATACAGAAGCACAACTCCCCTCCCAGAAATCAGAGTCCCCAGGAGGGGCTCCCAACCACCCTTCCACCTTCTCCCCACCCCTGTACCTTACCCCAAGGTTTGCCTTACGTGCAAGGTGAATTAGGAGGATCGACCAGGGGGGTTAGAAGAAAAGTGGTTAGTGAAGATTAATCAGCAGAGGAGCCAGAGCCAGAAGCTGCTAGACCGCCCCAGATGCTGTGCTGTGTCCCCAGAGAGAGACAGACAGAGAATGCCTTAGCTATGTTTTGGCTATTTTTCCCAAACAATTTTTTTCAGCAAGCCTATGAGTGAAATAGACATCACCATGTTTTCCTTTCACAGCCTATAGTGGAATTTTCTCTATTAAAATATTCCAATTAGCCTCAAACCAGCACACATGGGGAGAAAAGGAGGGGGAAAGAAATTTTTTCACAGTATAGAAGTAGTGGAATACATTTCTTCTATACATTTTGCAAGCACATAAATCTTTCACTTCCTTACAGAATGCATCAAACAAAGGCTCCTTTGCTCAAAACCAGAAGATATAACTATGCCACACAGCAAACAACTCAGTCCAAATCTGTTCTGTTCTCCCAAAATCTTCAGAGACATCACACTTTAAAGAACACTTTAAAGAACAACATAAGTGTGAAAGGAAAACACAAAACAGCTACAATAGAACATTACATTTTCTAGACCTCTGCCAAATCTTTCATTCCCATCAGTAACATTTAACATAAGCTGTAAATCATTAGCCTAAGACAATGCCCATTTTGAAGAGTGGAACTGTAACGTCATTATTTGTGTTTCCAGGTGATAAAGGAATATATGTTACAAAAGGTGATAACGAATACATGTTACAAGAACATATATTACACACAATCTATGTTATAATTAGTTGTAAAAGCCTTTAGAGTTTGGAACAGGTTGGAAATATTTTCCTAGAAACAATTTCCAAAGGAATTAATCCAAACCAAAAAGTTTGATATTTGCTATTTGTTTCAATAACAGCTGCTGAGTAAATTCAGCAACAACCTCCACTGAGATTCCTGCATTTGTGTATTCAGCTTTTTCAGGCAACCCCTTGTACTGTTTCCTCTTGCACAGTATCAAGACCTTTCATGATAACAACTGTCCTTTTGCTGCATGAATAACATCTGGAGCAATACAGGACTCATGACAGACTCCACAACTCTATTACAATCCAGCAATAGTGAACAAGGTACCTGGGACTCCAACATCAGTTTGCACAAGTGCTTTTTTTCTTCAGGTGTAAATGCTTCTTGTTTTAGCTCTTCGAATCTTTTAGCAAACCATTCTCTCTCCTCCAAAGTTGGAAGCTGGCTTGTTTCTATGGAAATATGCCCACAGTATATATGGTCAAGGTAAGCCAACACATCCTCTAAGGAAGCTTCTTCTTTTCCCATGTTTAGAAGCCCTGGTGAGAAATAGATATTATAAATTAGCCATTTTGGGAAGTGAGAGGAAAACATAAGACCTATACCATTGTCTTGCAATTACATTACTATTTTCAGATTACAGTTTCATGTCTTCTTTACTTAGAGACAAAATTCAGGAATACTTTCATAACCACAATTCAGTGTTATTAATGTGAGAGTCTCAAACTTGGTTTTAAGAGCTCAAAATGCCTTTCTGAAACTAATGACACAAAGTCACTTTTTTATGACTAAGCATAGCACTTGGTATCTTGTGGTTCCAATCCCAGCTGCATCACAAGTAAATAAGCATTTGTTTGGCAGATGGAGAAAACAAAGCAGAGAAAGGACCCTCCTTTGTTGAAGGTCACGGTGAGTGTCTAAGAGATCCAAGAGAAGACAAGTCTTGACTTCTGGCCTTGCACACTGGCAGCTTCACAAGTGTTAAGTACTACAGTAAATCAGAATGTTACAGCAACAGAAGAAACTAATGTACAACCTCTATAGTTTTAAGAATAAGTAAAATTGTTGTGGTTTCCAAAGATGCTGGAATGCCACCAGACATTCACTACATGATGATTTATCAACAAACATAAAAGCAGGCTGAAGCAAACAATTTTCTGTCCAACAGTTCATTACTGATTGGACTGCCACTCAATAACTGGCTCTACACAGCAGACACAGCCACTCAATCATCTCTGAAGACAGCTGCTGTGATAAGACTGCAGACTTACCCGTAGTAATGAGAGGCCCTTGAAGAAGTTCAGCTAACTCTTGGATTTCAGGTACCATGTTCATAACAGCTTGCTCAGAGTACAACGGGTTTATTTTGGCTGCTTTGTGGCCATGTTCAGCGTACGCGGTTATTAAACGAGCAAGAGCATGGTCAACTAAAACCGAAAAGAAAGAACAGTGTCACACATGTTCACATTTAATCCCTTCTCAGCACCAACACAGTAGTGTTCTGAAGATTGATAAACATCAAGGTTCTGTCTGGAAAGATAATTTTTCTAAGCAGTTGTTTTCACCTTATCACCCCACAACAGCTTTCATCATTTAAGTCCTGAATGTCTTCACTCATCAAATTTCCAAGCAAATACATTTTAGATTTCTCCCAAGACTTCCCTCATATTTAGACTCCTATAAACATATGCAAAGCGATTTCATTTTCACAGAATCACAGAAACATTCAAGTTGGAAAAGATCCTCGGATAATTAAGTCAAACCAATAACCCTATTCTACAAAGTTCACCTCTAAACCAGATACCAGATACACATATAAACAACCTTTAAACACACACAGGGTTGGTGACTCAACTACCTCCCTGGGCAGCCCATTCCAATGCCTGACCACTCTTTCCATGACAAAAGTTTTCTTAATGTTGAGTCTAAACCTACCCAGTGGCAGCTTGAGGCCATTCCCTCTAGTTCTATCACTAATTCCCTGTGAAAAGAGATCAGCACCAACCTCTCCAGAACACCCTTTCAGGTAGCTGTAGAAAGCGATGAAGTCTCCCCTCAGCCTCTTCTTTTTCAAATTAAACAGCCCCAGCTCCTTCAGCTGTTCTCCGTAAGATTTATTCTCCAAGCCCTTCACCAGCTTCATTGCCCTTCTCTGCACTCACTCCAGCACTTCAATATCTCTCTTGTATAGAGGTGCCCAAATCTGAACACATTACTCAGTGTGGCCTCACCAGAGCCGAGTACAAGAGGACAATCACCTCTCTACTTCTCCTGGATACAGTATTTCTTATACAAGCCAGGATCCCATTGGCTTTCTTTGCTGCCTGGGGACACTGTTGGGTCAGTCAGCTGACTGTCAATTAGAACCCCCAGGTCCCTTTCTGCTAGGCAGTTTTTCAGCCACAGTTCCCCAAGCCTGTAGCATTGCATGGGGTTGTTGTGACCCAAGTGCAGGACCTGACATTTGGCATGGTTGAAGCTCATCCCATTAATGTTGGCCCATCAATCCAAGCTATTCAAGTCTCTTGTAGAGCCTCCCTACCCTCATGCACATAAACAGTCCCACCTTAGTGTCATCTGTGAACTTACTGATGACACACTCTGTGTCTTCATCAAGACCACCAATAAAGATGTAAAACAGAAGTAGTCCCAACACTGAGCCCTGAGGAACACCACGTGTGAGGGGTTGCCAGGTGGATTTAACTTCATTGATCAGCGCTCTTTGAGCCTGTTTGTCCAGCCAGTACTTAATCCATCAGAGTGCCTGCTCATCCAAACCATGAGCAGCCAGTTTGTCCACAAGAATTTTGTAGGGAACATAGGTGTTACATTTGCTATCCTCCAGTCCATTAGGACCTCCCCAGCTAGCCAGGATTTCAAGTAAATAATGGGAAGCAGTTTGGCAAGCACATCTGCCAACTCTTTCAGCACCCTTTGGTTGGGCATAGAATGGTAAGGTTGGAAGGGACCTCAAGGATCATCTAGTTCCAACCCCCTGCCATAGGCAGGGACACCTCCCACTAGTACAGGGCACTCAAGGCCTCCTCCAACCTGGCCTTGAACACCTCCAGGGAGGGAGCAGACACAACCTCCATGGGCAACCTGTGCCAGTGTCTCACCACCCTCACTGTAAACAACTTCCTCCTAACATCCAGTCTAAATCTTCCCTCTGCCAGTTTAAACCCATTGCCCCTTGTCCTGTCATTGCAAGACCTTGTAAATAATCCCTCCCCAGCCTTCCTGTAGGCCCCCTTCAGATACTGGAAGTCTACTCTAAGGTCTCCTGGAAGCCTTCTCTTCTCCAGGCTGCAGAGCCCCAACTCTTGTAGCCTGTCCTCATAGCAGAGCTGCTCCAGTCCTCTGAGCATCTTCGTGGCCCTCCTCTGGACCTGCTCCAACACTTCCATGTCCTTCCTGTGCTGAGGGCTCCAGAACTGCACACAGGACTCCAGGTGGGGTCTGACGAGAGCAGTGTAAAGAGGCAGCATCCACTCCCTTGCCCCACTGGCCACACTGCTCTTGATGCAGCCCAGGACTCGGTTGCTGTCTGGGCTGCGCATGCACACACTGCAGGCTCATGTTGAGCTTTTCATCAACCCAGACCCTCAGGTCCTTTTCCTCAGGGCTGCCCTCCAGCCCTTCACGACCCAGGTGTGCCTACCCCTACCTACCCTGTGCCTACCCAGGTGCATCCTTCAGCCCATCCAGCCCCATAGTCTTGTGCATCTAAGTGGCGTAGCAGGTCACTGACCACTTCCTCATTTATTGTGATGATCTCATTCTGCTTCCCCTCCCTGTCTCCTCGTTTCTCACTACATACGTAGAGTCGTCATGAGAGACCTGTCCCCCTCTTCCAAGGGCTTCAAATCTCTATCCAACTTCAGAAAGGCATGGTACCAGTGTACAAAGTCTTACTACCTTAGACAACTGAAATTATACAACGTGTTTCTCTGCTTCTTGCTGGAATGACAGGAAGATCTCCTACAAATGAATGATATGAACCAGTTTATAATGCATTTCTAATGGGAGGAGGGTTTGCCCTGATAAAGATGCAATGCTGACATTTTCCAAACCCATGCCATTTCCGAGACCATTTCACAAAATTATTTCCATTGCCAGCACCCTGCTGCAGCTGTTACGTTCACACAGTCGGTCTGTTTAAAACAGGCCCTTTTCTCTAAGGTGTTCAACAACAGAAGAGGGGTTTAACGTCTTAACATCTTCCACTACACTCTCAGCAAGAAAGCTATTTAAAAGCAATATTAAAAATCATGGAACTATAGAATGGCAGGGTTTAGAAGACACCTCTGGAGATCATCTAGTCCAACTCACCTGCTAAAGCAGGTTCACCTAGAGCAGGTGGCTCAGGAATGCATCCAGGTGAGTTTTGAATAGATTCCACAAACTCTCTAGACAGTCTGCCCCTGTGTACTGTCAGTTTCAAAGAAGTTTTTTCCCCATGTTCAGATAGAACTTCCTGTGTTATAACTTGTGCTTGTTGCCCTTTGTCCTGTTGCTGGGCACCACTGAAAAGAGTCTGGCCCCTTCCTCTTGACACTTGCCCTTCAGGTATTGATAAGAATTGAGATGATCCTCTCTTAGTCTTTCCTCCAGGTTAAATAGCCCCAGTTTCTCAGTTTCTCCTTGTAATCCTTTCATCATCTTTGTAGCCCACAGATGGACTCTCTCCTTGTCATTCTTGAACTGGGGAGCCCAGAGCTAGACACAATACTCCAGATGTAGCCTCACTAGGGCAGTAGGCAGAGTGGAACCTCCCACAACCTGCTGGCCACGCTGGTTTTAATGCGCCCCAGGTGACCATTTGCCACCTTGGGCACATCACTGTCTCATAGTGAACTTGTCTGATGTATCATACAAATACATAAACTGTGTTTAACAAGGAGATTACAACTACATGATGGAACTCGATGTCCAGTACCTAACAAACCAGTTTCACTCCTGCTCTGTGAGACAGGCTAAATTCCTACTGGAATCTCCAGTCTGAGCTAAAGGCCACACAGTTGTTGCTACAGTACAGTTATGTGCACTTAGCTAGTTCAACAACCATAGTATCAAAAAGGAAAATCCCAGGCGCATCGCACACGTACTTTTGGGAGCAGTAAAACTCTACAAGAGCACATCGCTGAAGTAACCCCAACAGTCGATGCACTCACAGCCCTTTCGGCCTGTGCAGCTGTGCCAGATACCAACAAACTTTTCCGGGGAACCGAAGCAGAGGAATTTGCAGTCTCAGCCCCCGCAGACCTGAGGGCAGGTTCTGCCCTACGGTGAGTAGAAAACAGCCAGGAGCCCCGGGCAGACGCGAAGGGTCGGGACCACGAGAACAAAGCATAAAGCGCCTCAGATTGACGCTTCAATGCCCTCGGACTTTGGGCCCCCCTCACAGCTCTGGGGCCGTCGCCTTCCTGAGGCGAGTGTGGGGCTGTCGAGCAGAGCCCGAGCCGCTGCGGCGGGGACCCAGCCTACCCCCAGGCCGTAGTGGGACCAGTAGCCCCCCCGGCTCCAGGGCAACCCCCCCGCTCCCGGGCAGCCCTCCAGCTCCGGAGCGGCCCCCGCCGCCCTCCCCTCCGCCCAGCGGAGTCCCTGTGGGAAGTGTGTTGGTGGGGGTGAATGTGTCCGACCTGCTTTGCCGCTCGCTCCAGCTCCGCGCGGCTCTGCCGCTCGCCCGCTCTCCGCTTTCCGCGGCTTGTAGCCATAGACACCCCGCTCGGTGCGGTACCAGCGCCGCAGGCCGCCCCGCCACAGCGCGTAGCGAACCGCGTTCGCCGCCGCCATAGCCGCCGCGCTGCCGACCGCCGACCGCCAACCGACGGCCCCGAGGACGCCGACGCCCCCGACGACGCCCCCGGCCGGGGTGGAGCCGCCGGTTCCCGCCCCGCTCCACCTCTCTGAGGGGTGAGGTGGCGCTGGCGGGTCTGGGGTTCGGGCATTCTGTCAAGCGCTCAACCGTGTGTACGGCCTTTAATTCTGAGTGTCCAGGCTGGTCCTCTGATCCTTTCCACCACTTCAGAAGTATATTGCAGTGTCTTGGTATTTCCTATTAAAAGGCTGCCTAAATTTCCTGTTAAACGGTCTCTCCTGAAACGCATCAATGAAAGCATATCTCCTGTCCACCATGACTTACCACAGATCATAGAATCATAGAACGATCTGGGTTGGAAGGGACTTCCAGAGGTCATCTAGTCCAACCCCTAATTTCAAATTAGCAATATATATGTGCATATGTATAAGCAATACCTACATCTCCTCACACACCCAGAAGGTGTTCAGAAGGGCAATATTTCTGGGAGTTGACATTCATGTTGTAAAACATGAGGGTCTACCAGGAATAAGAGAGCAAAGGTGAGGAAAAAAAAGTTGATTAAAGGGTATCCCAGTGAGGAAATAATATTTTTGACAGTTTGGATATATCCAAAGGGCTTTAAAAGTCCTCTTTTCTGCTGAGCAGAAGGCATTTTCCTCTCTAGGACAGTCTGTAGCAGTACCCTTGTGGAGCTTGGGCTTTCCCCTTCAGTATTGGGGATACATATGCGTATGTAGCTGTCCCTGTGCTTTCGAAGCTTGTAACTTGAGATTCTGTTTCCTGGATGTAAAAAAAATCTTTTCAAGATAAGATTCTGCCCCTTCCAGTTCCTGTTGTGCATAGCAAGAAGTTTTTCATGTCTTGGGGCAGCTGTCACCTAAGTACTTGTCTTTAATGGGCTGCATGGTGAAAGATAACTTTGAATTCATTTGAAGTGAGGATGCAGCTTGTGGTGTCAGAACAGGAGTTCCATCATTATCAGATGATGGAGAGTGGTCTAGCAATGACCTCTGCCAGCTCCTTCAGCACTCGCAGGTGCATGCCATCAGGACCCATGGACTTACGCACGTTCAGTTTACTAACCCGGTCCTCCTTAAACCAATCTCCATCAACCAAGGAAGCCTCCTCCTTAACCTTGTCCTCCTCGGTGGCCTCAGGGGTGTGGGGCTCCTGAATAGAGATGAAGACAAAGAAGGCATTCAGCAACTTTGCCTCATCTGTATCCAAGGCACCCATACCATTCTGCCTCTAGTGTTGGTTCTTCCTGCAATATGTTTGAAGATGGCCTTTCTGTTGTTTTTGGCCTGCCTTGCAAGATTGAATTCCAAGGAGGCCTTAGCCATCCTCGTAGCCTCCCTACATCCTCTGGCAACCATCTTATACTCCTCTCAGGTGGCCAGTCCCTCCTTCCACGATCTGTGGACTTTCTTCTTCCACTTGATTTTGTTCAGCAGCTCCCTACTTAACCATACTTTGTAGACTTCCTTCATGATGGGGAAACCAAAGAGCATGTTTTCTTCAACTCAAACCACAGTTATATGCTTTTGGAATGGGTAGAACTAGATTGATTTTGCAATGGAATCAATTACAACACCACAGTTGGCCAGGGAATTTATATTTATTGAAGAGAGTCCATTTGTATTTCTTGAGGTTCGTATGGTTGGTTTAATGCAGACTTATAATATCCAATTTGGGAGAAGAATCTAAGTGATTGACCTTTGAGGTATAACGAAGGCAAAAGGATACAGCTGTAGAAGGACAGCTGATGTGGCCAACAGAGTAAAATGTAGTAGAAATGAGGCTCTGAATATTGTTTTTTTCCAATGCGTATTAGAACAAAAGCATCTTGAAAATAATGCTGCAACACAACATGATTTTGTGGAGTTGAGAGTAGAAAGGCAGAAAAGATTCACACAGTTAAATATTTCCATTCTGTGCTTGGGGAAAAAGCCAAATCTTGCACGCAGATCATAAGATGATGAAATATTATTTCCCAGCTCTTAAGCAAATACCAATCAAATAGAAGATACCAATGTGGTTTTGCTTTATAGTCAGGCATTTCCCCACTGGCACTGGTGGGAATAGTTTTGAACATTAAAAGTGTGATAGTTTGGGAATTAGGCACAATACCCCTCCCAGAAATCAGAGTCCCCAGGAGAGGCTCCCAACCACCCTTCACCTTCTTTCCAACCCTCTACTTTATCCCAGAATCTGCCTTATGTGGAAGGTGAGTTTGGAGGACTGGCAAGGGGGCTTAGAAGCAGAATGATTAGTTGGGTTACACAGCCACAAAAGCTGTGAGAGAGACTGTCTTATCTATGTTTGTGTCCTTGTTTGTATACGTCTCAGCAAGCCTATGAAGCAGACATCACCATTGTTTTCTTTTCACAGCCTATAATCTATTCTTTTTCATTAAAATATTCCAATTAGCCTCAAACCAGCACAACCCACCCCCATCTATTTCACTTAGAGTTTTGCTGAGAACTGTCTAATCTAAAACAATATTTACAATAATGAATATTACAAGTTCAGTTCATGCTTTGTTCCTGCTACTTTGGATGTAGGTGATTCAAAAGCTCAGAAAACAGGAAACAGTTTGTCTCTTCACAGGTGAGACGAGATCAGGGATTCCCAGGTGACACTGGGTTCGTGCTCACATACTGTACATTCTCTAGTAGATTCTGTCATTGAATGCCAGGTAATATCTAGAACAGAAAACTCCTAACCAGCACAAAAAGTTATGTAGCGTTAATGAGGCCTAAATGAGATGGTTCAGTCATAGTGTTTGGATCTTGGAGAAAAAATGGAATATTTGCATATACCAGTTTAATCTAAACATGGACATATGGAATATATACTTCATCAAGTCGACTTGTGGTTTTGTTGGTTTGGGTTTTTTTTCTGTGATTCAAAATTCAGTTAATAGAGATTTAAGGTATTTTTTTCAGACTTTTGCTAGCATAACCTTTCTGTGGAGGGCAGGATTACATATGGTGAAAGTCTTGCTGTACCTTTGTCTAGGTCAATGTAAGGTTTTGTTGACTTTGGTTCAGGTCCAAATGTGAAAAAGCGGTACCCGTGTGTTATGAATATTCAAATTTGATATTCGGGAAATATTAAATATTAAAACTTTATTAACACGAATTCCCACGCCAAACAAATACTCACGCCTAAACAGTGAATTATTTACAATTTACCAAAGTCCAAATACCCAGTCGGGAATCATTTACACAAAGGCATAAAGGAAATTTTAAAGTAGCTTAGAGAAGAAATAAAGAGATGCAAATATCCAAGGGTGAGGAGCGGAAAGCGCCGCTGCCAGCCACAAAAATGGATTCCCTTTGCCCTGGGCAGGGCTATTGGCGGGAAAAACAGAGAGTCCAATTGATTTAGTAGCCACATTTACTGACTGCTCAGTGCTGAAGTAATAAACGAAGAAGTCACAATTCCAATTTATGCTCTCGATGCAATCACGATGCAGAGAGGGTAGCAGAGTATGAACATGCCGCCGAAACGAAAACAAATCCCGGGACGAAGCCGCGTGTTCCCGGGGCCTAGCCTGCAATACCCTGCCGCAGGAGGAGGAGGAGCATAGCCCGGAAGCAAGTGAGGTCAAGTCCCCTCAGAGCAAAACCACTTCCATCGCTCCTCGAGGCGAAACAGACCACTGGCAGGAGAGAAATTTGAAACCCAGCCAGTCAGACAGGGCATCAGCATTGCAAGCAAGTGCTCAGGGCGCGTTTTGCCAGAGCAGGACACCGTGCCATCAGAAACACTGCTGCTAAGGGCATATGCTCTGGCTCTCCAAGGGGATATGCCTGGCTTCACTCTTCCCGCACAAAGATCCTGTTCTAGAGAAGACTCTTGTGTGATCCTGATTCAGTACTACTTGATGTTCTGGCTAAGAAAACTAGAAATGCCTCAAAATGAAGGTTGTATACACTAAATAGTGTGCAGCTGAGCTAGCAGATCTGTACTTGCCCATTTTAAACAGAAAATTATCATCAGTATTTCTAAAGAGATTACAGTCCTGGCCACTTTAGTTGTTACATCATCCAAAAAAACCTGCCAACAATTAAGTCCTGAAAAAGTCTGTGAAAAGAAGTCATCTGGGATCTGAGGGCCAAGATGGATTGGACATAAGCAAATGTGATTTATCCTACCAGGATGAGACACAAGCTTGCACATGCACTACAATGTAGCTCCTTTCTAGGAAACACTGACTACAAATAACCCCCCAAAATGAGAGGAATAGAATGGATGGGTCTAAAAAAGTTATGTGAATTTGGCTTAGTTGGCAAAAGAGATCATGTTCTGGATTTGACTGCAAGGAAATACTGAGTGTGCTTCTACACTAGGCCAGTATTTGGCACAACTGTGATTCCTCTCTGAATACTGTGTGCATGTTCGGTGCCAGTAATAGAGGAAACATATTGGGAAAAAGAGCTTCAGGAGTTAAATAAAGATGTACTTCATATCTGAGACTCAGAAAATGAGATCTATTTGGATTTATTTTTGATAAGTAGTAGGAAAAATTAATATGTAAGTAGCCATAAAAGAATCAGGCGCTTTATAAGGAAAAACATTCTGAGCTATCAGACAAAAGTGAAACAAGATTTACTTGCATGGTCTTTACAAAAGACAGTTTCAACATAGTCATAGGTACAAGGAAATGTGCTATAAATACATAAGAAGCTTTTGTTTCCTTTCAAAAATTTAGTGATGGCACATTTTATTCATGTTAGAAAAGACAGCAGTATTATGCTCCAAAAGAAGATAAACCCACATTCCACATAGTGCCACTGAAACCAACACTTAAGCCTAACACAATGCTAAGTCTGCCTTTTCAACCCCCAAAAGGAGTAATTCAGAGGCATCCACTGACAGGGTACAGGATTGGTGCCTTTGGAAAACAAAGCACCTGCACTAACATGGAGTCACCTCCCCCATTTAAACCCTTTTCCCTCTATTTAGCACATGGAGTTTCTCCACTTCCCCACTCTAGTGAACCAATTTAATCTATCTGCTAACTCAAAATATTTTGGCAAGTAAATGAAATCTTTGTGTAGCAGGGACACTCGAATGATCCAAGTAACAAGCATGACTTTGTCCTTCCAAACTTTCCCAGAAAAAAGGTTTTTAGGTACGTCTGCAAAATGAACAGTAAAGTTGAACAGCAGGCTGGAGAAAAAACAAACCTGTCTAGTCCTGTACCAGCTGGCAGAGAACACCTAAAAATCTGCATCAGTAAACTGAGTCTTTATATTTGGGCTGACTCTTGCCTCTGAATAAAAGATGGGTTTAACAGCTGAACAGTCTCATTATGCACATCCAGGCCTGTGCTTGCTGTCATGGCCAAATACTTCTGTGTGCTTGTCCTGAGTCTAGAGGAATGTAAAAAATAAAAATTCCCATACCTCAGAAAAAGCTTCTGTCAGTATCTGGAGTCCAAACATACAATAAATAACAGATTCTCACTCTGAAATTCTGGATTGTGCCATCTTTCTCCAGCTTGGACAAATGGAGGGCTGCAAAACAGCTGACATGACAGCCAGACACACAGATCTTTCAAATAAATTAAGTTCCGTGCAACTAAATTTACCATTGTAAAATGCTTTCAGATGTCCAGACATCAATGATGACAGGAGGATGAAGCTGAGGTATCAGATTTAGTATCCTGGGCTGGATTTAAAAAAAAAAAAAAAAAAAAAAAAAGCANTGCCACTCCACTCTGCCTCTGATGAGTCCTCCAGCTCAAGTGCTGTGTCCAGCTCTGGAGTCCTCAGCAGAAGACAGGGCTGTTAGGGTGGGTTCAGAGCAGGCTACAAAAATGATCCAAGGGCTGGAACACCTCTCCTATGTAGAAAGACTGAAAGTTTGGATTGTTCATCCTGGAGAAGGCTCCTCCTTATTGCTGCCTTACAGTACTTAAAGGGCGTCTACAAAAACAATAAGGACAATCTTTTCAGCAGAGCCTGTTGCGACAGGATAAGGGTTGATGGTTGCAGACTAACAGAGAGGTGATTTAGATTACATCTAAGGATGGAATTTTTTACAATGAGGTTGGGTTCTTGAGTAACCTGATCCAGTTGAAAGTGTCCCTGCTCACTGCAGGAACATTTGGACTAGACGATCTTTAAAGGTCTCTTCCAACCCAAAACTTTCTATGATTAAAACATCGACTATGTAGTAACTTGATAATGCACCACTGCTATTCCTAATATTTATCACGGTAACATCACAGAAGATCAGGGAGCGCCATACCTGGTGCTCACCCGCACAGTACAGCCGCCGCACTGTCCCCTCAGAAAGGCCACTCTTGACTAGAGTGACGTGTCGTGACGCCTCATGGCTAAAGACACGTCACGGCAATGACGTCACGCGGAGCGACAGAGTGAATCGTGCTGTAGGTCACCAAGGAAGCGCCATTCGTGGCCCACTCCTCGCCACTGCCGTGAAGGACGCATCGCGCGACACCGCCAAGCGCCCACCCTCAACCACCGGCACTTCCGCCTCCGCAACCTCCCGGTAACCCGAGCAGGGCCGCGCTCAGCCAGGACCCAGCTTGGGGCTGCCCTCCCGCCCTGCCTGACCTTCGCCCTTTGGGAATCACCGCGCGCAGGCCAGCCGGAGCCGCGGCAACGGCTCAATTAGACGTCGTCATTTCTATCACGACTGAACGTCGCGAAGCGGGCGTCGCCGGCCCGGACGGCACGGTGCTGTCTGTCAGGCAGCGCAGAAGCCACCTCGGCAGGGAGCGCGGCGGGCGTCGTGAAGGGAGAAGAGCGAGGGGGCCTCGCGCACCAGGGAGGGGGCTGTGGTGAGCGGAGGAGTTGGTACTCCGCAGGAGGCCGGGCCGATGTCTGCACCGGGCGCAGGTAGCAGCAGGGGCAGCAGCTGGTTGGGGAGAGCGGGATCGCCTGGTGGCCCGGAGGGTGGGGCGGTGCCGTGCCGTGCCGTGGTGTGCGAGGAAAAGGGCCCGGGGGAGACGGTAGGAGGGCGCAGGGGCCTGTCAGAGACGGGGGCCGTGAGGCGGCGCGAGGAAAGGCTTCTTCGAGTCAGAAGGCGTCCCGAGGCAGAGGAGACCGCGAGAGTGAGAAGGAAGGGTTACTGTGAAGGTGCCTGCAGGGCATGGGGAGGCGGTGGCAGAGAGAGGGGCAGGTGGCTGTTTATGTCTTAAGCTTACGGTGTGAACGGAGAAGGCAGGGCCCGAGAAGGTGACTGGTTTGAAGAGCCTGCCTGCGTGGGCAGGTGTAGGGGTGTACCGAAGCATGCGAGGACAGTTATTACCTAAGAGTCTTTTGCTCCGCATATGTTTAGTATCTTGTTTGTAGACCACTTTTTTTTCCCACGGAGAAGTGCGTTCTTGCAGGTCTGACAGGAAAACACTTTCTCGACATGTATGGAACCGAAAGTAAAACTGCTCGGCTGGTTAGAGAACCCTGCCTTCCCGGCCAGTGTGCATGGGGATTTTTTTCTCTGCACCATGTCTCCTCTTTCAGAACTTTTGACTAGGTTTATTTTCTTCTGTTTGACCATGGTATTTTTCTTCCGTTATTTGAAGAGAAAATTGTATTTCCAGTCATGAAACAGTTTTTGAGTGATGTGAATTCATATGATGAAGACGTTTGTTGCTTTTTGAGGGTTCTTCAGCCAGTGGGAAGTGGAACATCTCACCTACATTATCTCCCTTACCGCTTTTGTACTAGGGGAGTGCAGTAAAAAAATGCGAAAAATCTCAATAGTCTTAGTTTAATAAGACTGCATTTCTTCCCCTCACACTTGTGTTCACACACATTTAGATTTTGGTTTATAGTACTGCACTCTGTGGCAGTGGGTGTTTTTTATTGATCTAAGAATATTTAAGCATATCAGACCAAGATATTGATGTTTATCCTTTTGAGTAGTGGCTTGATTCGTGTTGCTAAGTATCTTTAAATCTAAGTATCTATGAATCTTTGGTTTGTGTGAAAGTAAGTACACAGGCACTTTCTCTTTTGTTGCTGTGTATTTCAAGACCTATTTGTTAGGGGTTTTGAGCCTAGATTTTCATGAACCCACTCCCTTCAGGTTTCAGATTCTGAGGTTGGTATGAAAACAACCCTGTAGACATTCAGGTACAAGAAAAAAATTCTTAACTGAGTTATGATAGGTCAAATAATGAAGAAATAACAGTTCAAATAGTGAAGAAATAATAGTTTTATCTGGAAAAATGGCATCTGTAAATGACAAAACTGAGAAGCTAGAATGTTAAAGCATCCAAATGTCACAACAGAAATAGACTGCGAAGAGTCCAAAAGCATATGGAACCTTTATCTTACCTTTTCTATCCTTTATAGTTTTCAGTTGTTCTGCTTCACCAGTTCTGCCTCCTGGCTTACAAAGTTTGACATTATTGTGCTTTTTCTTCAGCATGTTCACATAAACATTAGTCATTAATAGATGTTCTCCTAATGATTAATTTTCTCTTAATGCTTCTTTGCTATTTCTTTATCTTCAGTCACTTTCAGTCAAATTAGGCGGGTGTCTCGAAGGTGTAGTATTTCTACAGATCTTGTGATAACTGGCACCTGAGGAAAAGTAAGGAGGTCTAAATTGATGTTCTTGATGAAGGAAGGGCAGCAGCATGCCCTCGATGGGTAGCTCTGTCTGTGGTGTTAGCTGACACTTGTGTGCACCCGTGAAGCAATCAATCTGTGTATGGCTTGGAGGCAGCAACCACACTGCCTGCCTCCTGCTATCGGTGCTTGGTAGACGTAAATGAACTGGCGGTGCGATTGGAAGGGTTTGTGAGATAAGGAGCTATATATGTACTATCTAGTGAGGAGTATAGTAACACTACAGACCAGAAATCTGCTCTCATTTGGATTGTTGGGGGATTTTTTTTTTTGGTCATCCAGTGCTCATGGTGGAAAAGTGGCTAATACAACTTTGTGCTCCAGGTCAGTGTACCTGATGATGCTCCATCTGTTTTGTTGGTGTCTTCTCTATTTTACTTTGATACAAGCAAACACTGGAAGTGTCTTAAAAACAGAATTCTGAGTTCCTGAATTTAATAAGAGTTTGAGTACTATAGTGATTTCGGTGAGTGACCATGTTGTAAATGTTACCTGTTTAGCTGGATGTTTTGTTCAGTAGTTTGTTTAGTTTTCAAAATTGTAATTTAATTACCCTACTAACAATGAAGTGTTGGAATTGTTATGTGGCTTTCCAGCATTTCTTTGCTCAAGCATCACTTTTCCCCAGTGTTTTCCTTTTTAAAGATAGGTCTCAATTTATTACCTTTTAGAATCTAGCTAGCACTTTAAAAAAAAAGTGTTTCTCTTTTTTGTTGTCTAATAGGCTTCTTGGTGAAAACTTTTAAAGAGAATTACTAGATAGTTAATGCAATGCTCTAATCGACCTATCTTACTAGTAAAATATTGCAGTGATGTTTAAATGCTAAAATCTTCCCTTTCACACTTCATTTGTTGAAAATGGTGGGTGACTGAGTTTTAGCAGTTGGAAACTGGTGAAATATCTAGTGCAGATTTGTAATGAGAGAAGATTAATAAATTATTATTGCTGCGAAACCTTTTAGTTATAGACATGCATTATGGAGCCAAATTTACTAGTGCTGGTTCAAACAATGCTGATTTGATTGGTCTCACTTCTATAAATCAAGTGTTAGAAACATGTCTTTTATTGGTGCTGTTGCCATTGCTGTCAAAGAGGCCATGTCCTGAGCAGGCTGTCCATTAGTATACTGGCTGTCACTGCTCATATCTGAATGCACTCTGAATTTTTGTGAGCAAGTTTTTTCTTCAGAAGTCCCTAACAAGCATCTTAAAAATTGTAATGCAGCGTTCTGTACAGGAAAGGCAGTATATGAATCTGTTGGTTTAGTGTTTGGGAGCAAATGTGGAATACTTAGGAGATTCTCTTTACCATGCTGTCTTATTTATAACTATCTTTCAAAGAAGTTAAAAATAATACTGCAAGCATTCCACATTAGATCGGAGTTCAAGTCTCTCATCTCTTGTTGAGTGAATGCAGCAAGTATGTGAATCTAACCTACCTTCATTATCTGGTCTGAATTGAATGTTAGGCAGGAGTAACATTGGCAATTTGAAGTCAAACTGGTGTCAGTAGTAAAACCTACGTGATGGACAAGGACTTTAGTAACCTGTACTAGTGGGAGGTGTCCCTGCCTATGTCAGGGGGTTGGAATTAGATGATCCTTGAGGCCCTGTCCAACCTTACCTTTCTATGATGGTTCTTGAAGAATCACATGCAGTTGTATCCCATCAGTCTTGCTGATATATGCATTTAACTTGAAGCACATAGATATGTGCATTTTATTTTTGAAGAAATCAATGCAGCCTGAAGTAAACAAGGTTTAGGTGTTTCTAGTGGCCTCTCTAATTGCTGTCTGACCCTATTTGATCCTGAACATTAGTCAGCAGAATGTCCTTGGAGGAAAGCCAATTCCATTGTAGGTTATAGTAACAAGAATTAACCAACAAGTTGAGGAAGATGAGTTTTTTCCCTCATTAGTTACCTACAAAACCACATCTGGAAACCACATCCAGTTGTGAGTTCTCTGTTCTAAGAAAGGCATTGACATGATGGAGCAAGTCCACTGGGGAGCCACTAAGATCATAAAAGGCTGGAGAATGTGATATCGAAATAGAGACAGAGGAATGGCATTTCTTAATCTGTAAAGAGAGCAGAAAGTCTTACTGCACAAACTAAAGGGAGAACATAGAGTAGCTGAGTTGTTCTCAAAGTTGTCCAGGGGTAGCATGAGCAGAAAAATACACATAATGGGGCATAGCAAATTCCAGGACAAACTTAGGAAAAGCTTTTTCATTATGTGGTTATGCAGATTCTGAAATGGGCCCAGAGGGGTCCACTATACCTCCATCCTTGACAATATTCAAAACATAGCCAAGTCCCTGATATGATTGGACTCGCTTTGACCAGGGGATTGAACTAGCTGACCTACAGTTTCCTTCCCATCTAAGTTATTCTGTGATTCTACCTTGTCTTGCTCAAAATACATTGTCTTTTGTATTCTTAGTCAAATGAAACTAACACCTAGAGGGCTAGGAACCCCAAAGATGCTAAACATCATACAAGACCCGGGAGAATATTGGGTAGAGCGATACAAATGGGACAGTTCAACTCTTGGTGATTGTAGCCTTTCTGCTGTTATTGCTACTTGTTCTGCTGGCAGGGAGGTTTGTACATGCATCCAAGTCGGCACAATACGTTCTAACTGGTACTTGGGCTATACTTCGGAAGAGTGCTCGACATGACTGGGAAAGTCTTGGGAGGAGTTAGGAAAGAGGGGAGCAAGATGATGCCCTTTCACAGTAAGGACAGTTGGGCATTGGAGCAGATTGGATGGAGAGGTTGTGCAGTGTACTTCCTTGCAGTTGTCAAACCTGGAGCCCAGAGCAAACTTACCTGACCATCTAGTTGACTCTGCTTTGAACACCTGAGGTCCTGTCTAATGTGCATTATTCTGTGATCATAAATGAAGGCAGTGAAAGTATTAGGACATGTGTAGAAAAGTCTGTGAGGTACTGGTGCATGCAGATCAACTAAGTATTTACTTGTTTTGAAGTTGGGGGTACTTTGTTTTCATCCATCTTGGATTCTTTTTTTTTCTCAGGTGGGCTTCTGCTTATATTCCAAGATATTGTATTTGTCGTGTGGCAGAAACTTCAAATGCTTTTACTTCACAGTTCATACTGAAGGCAACTTTGCAGTGTAACACTATAACAAAATGATTCAGATTTTATCTGTTGTTAGGTCCATTCTTTAGTTCAGGAAAACTTACCTTAAACCTATGTTTTATTCTGAGTCAGACATTTGTGAGTTGTCTTTGTTAAAAATTGAATATGGCTGGGCTGGGTAAGTGACTAACATATCAACAAATTAAATGTTAAATTAAAAGTACTTATTTTCCTGATTCTGCAGACTTGCCTGGGTAACACAATGCCAGCTGAGCGCAAAAAGTCAGCAAACATGGAAGAAAAAGATTCTCTGCTAAATAATAAAGAAAAAGAATTCAGTGAAAGGCGACCAGTGACCACTAGGGAGAAGCCAAAAGAAGATATCAAGATTGGCATGAAGAGAGAGACTTTAAAGATTCCCGAAGACAAAAAGAAAAAACTGGAAGAGGATAAAAGAAAAAAGGAAGACAAGGAGCGGAAGAAAAAAGAAGAGGATAAAGTAAAGGCAGAAGAGGAGCAAAAGAAGAAAGAAGAAGAAGAAAAAAAGAAACTTGAAGAAGAGGAGAAAAAGAAACAAGAGGAGGAAGAGAAAAAGAAACAAGAAGAAGCAGCTGCTCAACTGAAGTAAGTTATCTTTTAATGATTTAGTTGCATCAAATGGTATAGGCAAACCTGCTATCAGGTTTGTGGGCAAAGTTATAAAAGGTAAACTGAGTGGCTCATAGTAAGTTGTATGTAGTGTTACAAAGTTTACATGACTAGCTGAGTGTACTTTATGAATTCTAGGTAGGTTTGAGTTTTTATCTCTAACCCATTTAGACTCTTAATGCATGTTTTTGAGAGCATTCTTCCCACGATAACAATTGTGTTTGAATAAAGAAGCAATTCCTATCCAGATAGAGAAGTGTTAGCATAATGAAGTTGGGAAGACAGGCATTAACAGGTTCAGAGACCAGTTTACCCGGAGCAAATCTGCTGTGAGGGTTGGCTGTAATTTCTTTTAATCAGTCATTGACAATTGATAAGCTGGTTGGCAAACACAGAATAGAACCTGTAATGTGTGATATTTCTGAAACAACATTTCTTAGTATGTTATCAAAAGGTACTACTATCAAAAGTGTTGAAGGTAGCATCTTTAGACCGATAAAGCAAAGATTCTGGACTTTTTTTTTTGTTTGTTTGTTTGTTTCTGAAGCAATGTCATAGCCAAATTTTATCTAGGATAGATGTACTGCACCTATTTAAAATTTTCAGTGTGGTTTCAGCAGACTGGGAATAGAAGATTTCCTTGGACTGTATAATACAGTAACCTGCTGAAAGCTTGTCCTGTTCTCCATCTGCAGTAAATGGAGTTTAGTGTTTTGTATTTTCTAAATCTGTTGTGATTAATATGTTCTGCATAGAAATATTTGAGAAATTTTTGTTCTGTAACAAGTAGTACTTGCCTTCTGCAGCAAAAAAAGTCAGCAGGGTTTATAAAACAGATGATAGAACTTTCTAGCATTAACCTGTGAAATATTTTAAAACAGAGTATTAAAGGGAAATTGTGTTTAGAGCTACTGGAGATTTTCCAACTGACTTTTTAGTGCTTTGCGTTGTTAATCTGAAAGTAAGATTCCGTGATGCAAATGGCTAATTTTTCTTTCTTTTAGAGAAAAAGAAGAAGCACATCAGCTCCATCAGGAAGCTTGGGAACGCCATCAGGCAAGAAAAGAGCTTCGCAGCAAAAACCAGAATGCACCAGACAATCGTCCTGAAGAGAACTTCTTCAGCAGGCTGGATTCCAGTCTGAAGAAGAACACAGCTTTTGTGAAGAAGCTAAAAACTATTACGGAGCAACAACGGGACTCCTTGTCTCATGACTTTAATAGCCTGAATTTAAGCAAATACATTGCAGAAGCAGTAGCTTCCATTGTGGAAGCCAAGCTGAAAATATCAGATGTGAACTGCGCTGTGCATTTGTGTTCCCTATTTCACCAGCGCTATGCTGATTTCGCTCCTTCGTTGCTTCAGGCTTGGAAAAAACACTTTGAAGCAAGGAAAGAAGAGAAGACTCCCAACATTACCAAGTTAAGAACTGATTTGCGTTTCATTGCAGAATTGACAATAGTTGGAATTTTCACTGACAAGGAAGGTCTGTCTTTAATCTATGAGCAGCTTAAAAATATTATTAATGCTGATCGAGAATCCCACACTCACGTTTCGGTGGTTATCAGCTTTTGTCGGCACTGTGGAGATGACATTGCTGGTTTGGTACCAAGGAAAGTAAAAACTGTTGCAGAGAAGTTTAATTTGAGCTTTCCTCCTAGTGAGATAATTAGCCCAGAGAAACAACAACCCTTCCAGAACTTGTTGAAGGAATACTTTACGTCTTTGACCAAACACCTGAAAAGGGACCACAGGGAGCTACAAAATATTGAAAGGCAAAACAGGTGACACTTCGTTGTTCTTTTTTATTATGGAAAAAAAATAGTTTGTGTGAAATATCTAAATTTGTTGTAGTACTTTTAAACAAAATCCATTAGTGGTGTGTAGAAGATAAGAGTATTTTGCAGTGCATCTAAGAAAATGTCTAAATTGAGTCTGAATACTTCATAGTCTGGGTTTTGGGGTTTTTTTTAATACCTTTAAAGGAAATGGAGGTTGACTTTAAATTCTCTTAACTCTAACTATTTTGGTGATACCTTCTTAGCAACTAGACAGTAATACTTCTTTCCCAGTGGGCACAATCCATTTTTACCCCATTCCACCCACAGATATCTAACAGAGAGTATGCCACAATAGTTTGAGTTTGTTTACTTCAGTGTACCAGCATAGAGGAAAAAATATATTGGACAAACAAGGTATCACATAACCCTTTATGTGGGCCAGTTTAATGTGTTTAAATGTTGGAGAGCTTAGACATTTTGGTCAATGTAATTTAAATGCCAGCATGTAAAGCTGCAAAGAGTATCAATATACATGCATTTGAGCGCTGAATAATGTATTTTCTACCATTATCACATTGTTCAGTAATTTTTCTTTTAAATCTTTCTGATTTGTCATTATTTGAGCCAGCCTAAACCCAACTGCTGGTCTTAAACCACTGTCATTCTTAAATCCTCTTGGAAACATTCCAGGCAGATAGAAATGAACATGTTACTGCATGTAAGCACAGGCAGCATTACTGTGTGTCAACACAGGTTTCAACTGAAAGGCTGAACATCAGTCCAGAGCGAAATGTATGTTGGGAATACATTAAAATTTGATGTGCCCAAGCCAAGGCTTTAAGTTTGGATCTATTGTGCTGCAGTTCTATCTGATCTCGATCAACAAAGTGTTGTGTTTCACAGGAGCATAAATTGGCTTTTAAACTACTATTGTTTCTGCAAGTACCTTATAACTTTAAAGTGTGCTGTTGACTTTGTTCTTTAAAGTTAATGAGTATAAACTTTTATGCATAATTAGAATTGGTTCTGGGCACACTGGTTCAATGAGTGTGTTGTAAAGCCTGTATGACACAAAATGGAGTGGGGAAAAAAATTTCCAAGAGATACAAAGAATGTTAGACCATGAGGAAGAAAGTCGGTCATCTGGGAGAGGGAAATAGACTTTAATGTTTACTTGCACAGTTGGAAAAAACTGACTGGATAGAACCCTGAGCAGCATGACCTGAGCTCATCATTGAAATGGCTTTGGCTAGATGATACTATGGACTGCTTCATGCACCTTGTCTTGCAAACTATCCGGATGAACTTGAGTGCAACGCTGTGCTTGGGGAAGATATGGGACAAATTATAGTTTGTCACGGAATTAAGATAATTATTTATCTCTGAACTTTAAGGTGCTTATTTTAACTGCTTAATAATACTTGGGGAGTAAATTTTGTTAAAGACATTAAAAAAAAATTCCCTGCCTAATTTTACTTGCTTACTGTATGTGTATAACAGGCATGTTTGAAATGTGCATGTTAGCAAAGTGCAGGGCTTGAAATCCAAGACGGAATCTGACTTAGGAACTAACTTGTGAACTATAGAAATCTTCCTAAACTGTGGATCTGGGGAAAGCAATCATGTGGCTGGTTGGTTGTTTTGTGGATGTGTCTTTTTCATTGTGTTTTTTCCCCTTCTTTGTTTTTGTGGGCTTTTTTTTTTTTTTTTTTTTTTTNAGAAAATAGTTTTCTGTGTTTTAAACCTGATCCACTTGGCTGATAGGAGCAGCTTTTATTTCCAATGTTATTCCCAAACCAGTGAAATGAAGAGGGAGTGAACTGTTCTCTCTTACTCATCAACAGTGCCATATGTTTAGGTTATGTTTTTTGGTCAGGTAAAACCTATTGAATTTATCTGTGTAAGAGAGTGACTGAAATAACTCAAGCTGTGCAAATCAGTTAAGTTAATTGAAAATCAATATGCTAGCTAACCTTAACACTGCTTCAGTATTATGCTACCTGCTGAGTCATTTAGGTAAAATTTAAGTTTTGTTGGAGTCAAGGATCTTGGCAAGTGGGTGACTTGGAAAACTACTCTGAGTTAGGCTGTGACAGTGGAATTTGGTTGTTTGGTTATGCAGCTGAGGGTACAGCAAACTCTTGCGGACTGAGTCGCTAGAAGGAAATAACTTGATTCATAAGTTCTTGTGTGAGTGTTCAAAAATGAGTTTTAGATACAGAAGAAACTTTTTTTTGCCTAAACAAGGATATTTTTAAGATCTGACTCCTGGCACATAAGAGATGTAAAGTAAGAGAAGTACTGCATACTGTACTTCTGATTGCATTCAGAAATAAATTGTGCTTTTTAAAGTTTGCTTGGTATGCTTTAGCTTTTTGAATTTTTTAACACCTGCCTTTTGGGAACTGAAACTGAGAACTGAAACTCTTAACACTGTTGTTACAGCACTTTGCTTTTCAGTAATAGCACAGAGCTTCAGTGCTCATGTTTATGAGGCTACTGGTATACTTTAAGCTTAAAATATATACCTAATGGGTAACTCTCTCTGTGGAAAGGCTATGAATTGGCACTTAACATGTTTCCTCAATCCAGAATGAACTACTGCACTTTAGAAATTGTCAGTGGTTATTTAATTCGTTATCTTCCTTGCCCTACTTTGCAAGAGCAGGTAAAATGTGCTGTCTATGTGTGTTTTGTAAGAAGATCAAAAAATAGAACTTTTTGTTATTGTTACTATTTCTTGCCATCTAGCAAGATGTCTATGTCAAGTTTTTGTTTTCAGCAGATAGTAAGATATTTTTCTTGCTCATCCTGTAAATGTGTTGTGTGTAAAGATTTCTGCAGAATCAGAAAACCTAAGATTGATACCCCTCAACTTACGTTACTCAGTGGTTTAGAATTTTATGCCATAAAGTTTGAGTCCCTTGTCGAGAATGTTAGTGTATCCTTAGTGCTTAATAAAAGCTTAATGATAATGTAATGCTACAGCCTGCTTTAGGAATTACAACATATGCACCTTACTTAAAATTTCTATTGTTTTCATCTCAGTGCAGGGTGGATTCTCGGTGCTTACAGTGAGTTAATCCAAAGTTACTAGAGTTATTCAAGCTACTGTAAAAGAAATTGGAAACTTGCTAGACAAGTTCATCCTGTCAGCTTTCCTTTGAAAAGTCTGTTTTTCATCTGACCCCACTTCTGTCTTTGCTGTAGTGGGTCCCCAGACAGCTCAGCCAGACTGAAGTAAGGAGCCTCCTCCATATAAGAACTATTCAACCAGAATGAATCAAGCCACACATATGAAAATGCACTTCTCAGGAGCCTTAAATGAGGGCAGACTAGGACTTTGCTGATGAGCAACTGTCTTATTCTTGGTTAACGTAAAATCAAAGATGACAGTCTTTGATTAGTCTGTTGTGGCAAACTTTGTAACAGCAACAGTTACCTTGTTTTGTATATTTGGTTCAAACTACTGACAGTTCTTGATATTGTCTAAAATCCAAAATCCTTAATTGTATCTCGGTAAGAAAATGAAGTTGTAGTGGTCTGCATATAAACCTGAAACTGCTTTAGTGTTCACTTGTCAGTAGCGAGTGTGTTCCTTCAAAAGCAACTTGCATTTGACAACAGATTTTAAATTAGGGTGGTTAGTTTGAAAGAAAAAAAATAGCAAGTGAGAAAACAAATACCTGCACTAAATTTGGACTACTAGCCTTGAAATAACTGGGTTTATTGGAAAATGAATGGGCTGGTTTTAACATGCAATTTGCTTTGAGTGTCCTAGGAATCATCACTCATTTAATCATTTGAGCAACATGTATTATTACAGATGCAAACCAATTTTTATCCAGTTTTAACTTCCTACAAAAGTCTTTGCATAGTGCAGGATTGTTACAGGATAACCATACTTAAAATCTATGTTAATTTTCTCTTTGGTCATTGAAATTAGAGCTATGACTGCTTTCCTCACTTACATTGAAGGCTGTAATTCATTATGGTTGTTTGGGGAAAAAGGCTTTGCTCAGGTGTTTGCTGTTTCAGTCTATATTAGAGTTGTCACAGTTTCCTCAAAGAGAGAAGGTTAGCTGTGCTGAGAGAAATTGGTAGTGGTTCAGCATAGCTGAAATATATCTTAAGGAAAAAGGTGGTCTCACTGTAACTTTGATTTTTGTAGGCGCATTCTTCACTCCAAAGGAGAGCTGAGTGAAGACCGACACAAGCAATATGAGGAATTTGCAATGTCTTATCAGAAGCTGTTGGCAAATTCTCAATCTCTAGCTGATCTTTTGGATGAAAATATGCCTGACCTTCCTCAAGAGAAACCAACACCTGAGGGTAGGACATCTTCTAAAGCAAGTCAGCAGCATAAAATAGAATCACAGAATGGCTTAGGTTGGAAAGGACCTTTTAAAGATCCAACCTCCCCACCGTGGGCAGGAATGCCTCAACTAATCAAAATGCTGAATTTGGCTTGGTTGTGGTGGGAAGGCTAACCAAACCCTCTTACTGATGGGTTCTTCTTGCTTAAGGATATCAATGAATGACTAACGTGTTTTTTAAAGTAATTAAACCTCATGCATAACCATAAGTATTGTATGTACTGTGCAGTTATGGTATTAACATATATACTTTAGATTGGTTTCAGGTAATACAAGAATAAATGTGGAATTTAAAAATGTTTGTAACCTAAGCATTTCTATTTAATAGAATGCATGTTTTTAATATTTAAAGAACTGTACATGTTTGAGTTTTAAAATCTGATATTGTTAAAAAACAGGTTTGAGGTATATTTTGGGTGGTGATGTTACGAGTAGGACATACTGTTAAGCCAGGTAAGTGGCTGTCTGACCTCCTGAGGAGGGGAGTACAGCATTTCTGTGGCAGAGCAGTCCAATGCTTTAATAAATACCAAATTTTACTTTTAGAGATGTTGACGTTGTGACTTTACCTTTTGCCTAAAATCTGTGCTACTTTCTTTCTGTTGTGAAAATATAGGGGGGTGCAGTTTATTATGCTCAAAAGTGATTATTTTTTATGCTGCTGTAGTTAGAAAGGAAAGCTGCAACAGACTATTTCTAAGTGTGCTGCTTGATTTTTACTGGATGACTTCTGATACTGTCTGTGTTTTCTTTCAATGTTAAATTTACATTTCTAGGATAACTTACTGGTATATCTAATATCAAGACTGAGTTGTTAAAAGCACTTTATGCATTGCAACATTGAAGTGAAAATAGTGGTGGTAATAACATAATGTTTCTGAAAGTACTTCAAAATCTTTAAATGTGCCTCTTTTTAGAAGATCAGGAATTTGTGTAAATAACTTTATTGTGGTTTCACTGTTTTTGCAGAACATGGACCTGGTATTGATATTTTCACACCAGGGAAGCCTGGAGAATATGACCTGGAGGGAGGTATCTGGGAAGATGAAGATGCAAGAAACTTCTATGAGAATCTCATTGACTTAAAGGCTTTTGTGCCAGCGATTTTGTTTAAAGACAATGAAAAATGTTACCAGAACAAGGATTCTGGCAAAGATGAATCAAGAGGTAGAATGCTTAGATGAGGTTTTTTTCGTTTTTTTTTTAACCTATCTTGTCCACAAATATACAAATTTAATGGAAGTATTGTAGTGGTGGGACACAACATGAGTTTGGATTAACTTATAGGGAAGAAATTATGTGGGATGGGGGTTGTATCTGGATGTGTTGTTTAAGGAAAGTACATTTTAATTTTGAAATAATTGGAGATTAAACAACGTGGGTAAAAAACTTTTTGGTGAGAAACCTAAAGTTTCTGAAGGTTTACCACCTTTGAGTGATGTTAACCTGGATGGTTCTGCACATCTGCTGTAACCTTAGGTTCACAGGCAGGCATTGGTGGACTAGATATGATGGGATACAACACACGTGCAGTAGGTCAGTATTGAATATTAATGGCGTTTCAGCTTTGGAACTCATGACCTCCTTTCTGATAGCTAAACTCTAAAATTACTATGTGAGGATAAATAGTTGTTGAAGCAACTTGCTTGGGGAGACTGGAATCTCTAAGAGACTTTTGAAGACAACTGAAAAGTATCCCAGAGAAATATGATGTGAATACACTCATTCCCTTTGAGCAGAATCTTAGTCTAGAGACCTCACCAAAGTCTGTTTCAGACTAATTTTGTCTGTTAACTCTGAACAGGTTGCCTGCTTTGAGTCTGCTATTTTCATGTGATGTATGCAGCGTGTACAAGTTGTCACACATTTGTTTGAAAATTTTGTGTGTTTTAATAAGGTTATATCCCCTGAAAATGATATTTTTAGGAAGCTTAGTTCACACATGACGCGTGAAGGAGGCTTGAAAGAATAGCAAAATGTTGTAAATACTTCTCTCTTGGAAAAATGCTCTATGCTGAACCAGTATTGTTATCTAAGAAGAGTATTAACTTCTTCTTTATGAATTTTTATCTAGAGATTGTTTTCAAGGAAAACAGAACTTTAAAAAAAATTTTGACCTTCTATATAGCAAGTTATTTCTTCAAGGCCTCTTCTTCCTATTCTGATTTCTGATTATTTTATTTCTTTTTTCCCTTTGGTGGTGTACACTGCTTTATTTTCCTCATTTTGTCAGTTCTGCGATGGTATCAGTATGAAGAATATGCAGTGCAAACACTAAATTAGAATTTGTGAATTTGTAAATTAGAATTAGAATCTTTGAATCTGGGTCTTTCTTTGAGTTATGTTCGTGATAATCATTTACTGGGTGTTTGGAAGATACTGTTTTTTCTATCTGACCTTCCCAGTGTACAAGCTTTTTAATTGCTTGTGCTTTCCATGTGATGGCCTGGAAATCCATTTTAAGCAGTTTTGACTCTAGATGGCTAAATTTATTAATATCTTGTTCCATTTGAATATATACTTATCATCCAATGAAGACATACCAGGTAGAGTTCAGAGCAAACCACTGCACTGAAGACTGTTGGCAGTCCTTACCTGATTCCAATATAGATAAATGTGTGCAGTTTTCAGATGTATGGATAGAGGATGTCTGACCATTGAGACCTAAAAGTATACCCTCAAGATGCAGATATTCTTTGTCTCACTTATTCTTTTGACAAGACTAAGGCACTGAGACAGTCTTAGCAACACAAATATTCCTGTATTCTAATCATGACTCTGTATTTATTAACTATTTCTACTTCTACTTAGATTCTAAAGATGCCAAAGATAATAAGGAAGCACCTGGGAGTGAGGATTTGGAGTTGGAGCTAGAGAACCTGGATATTAATGATGACCCTCTGGAGTTAGACTGTGGAGATGAGGCAGAAGATCTTACAAAAAAGCTTCTTGATGAGCAAGGTACAAAGAATTAGATTAAGAGTTCTTTGGTTCTTAATTTGGTGGTTTTGGGGTTGGTGGTTTTTTCTTTTTAGTTTGATGTTTTGAGTTAGTGATAACAGGGAGAACTGTACTTAGAGTGTCTAGAGACTTAGGGTTGCGCTCAAAAGCACTTTTGCAATGAGACATTCAGATAAGTGAGAAGTATTACATAAAGATTTATGTAGTGGAAGTTAGTGATGCTTTCGTATAGGTTTTTAAATAATAACATCTGAAGGCAGTTGTCTGAAAAGAGACAGAAAAACAGTATATAGACTGTAGGGCATAAACTTTTTTTTTATCAAATGTACTTAGGATACTAAAAGTATTTTCTGTTCTTTTTTGCTAAGGTTCAGCTCTGCCTTTTGATCTTGTTAATTGTTTAAAAACTTCTTTTGATGTTAGGGCTTTACAGAGCAAGACTTAAGAAATCTAACCTCAAATTACATATAATACAAGTCTGCAAATGGCACCTGTGAAAAATGTGTTTTATGAAGGGAATCAAAATGTTTCTAAGAATGTTTCTTAGGAATTGTGAACTTTTCTTCCAGTGATAGTAGTGAAAGAAAAAGCAACATTAAGTGTTAAAGGTCACATTCACTGAGAGGCAAGCGAGGTGTTTTCTTTGAGCCCAGTTTGTAAGACACATTGCATTGGTCATTGGAAATCCCAAGGAGGAAAACCAGGTTCTTCTATTCCACTTCTAAAGCAGGAAATGTTTTCTGTGTCTGGAATGGAAAAAAATTAATGAAATCACATCTGGAGTCCACTGACTGGAGGTCATGTGGCTTAAAAGTGAAAATCCTACTTGATCTAGTGACTTCATAATATAATCATCCACTTGTTTAAAACTCTGCTGGGCTTTAAAAGTGAGCTAAAGCCAAAGCTTCAAGCTGTGAAGTTTAAATCAAAACTTAGAAGTTCAGGCACTAGTAAAGACTGCCTAAAGCATGAGTTTGTCTAGCCAGATTGATGCATGGATCTCTGGGTTTTGAGTATTGAGTAGCTTGAACAACTCCTGAAAGTGTCAGTCTGTTTCAGCTGGCAGTAAGGATGACTTAGGACATGTGAGCCTTTTAAATTGGGTGACTGTTGTACACTGAAGGATAGCTGAGCTGGAATTAATCTTGGAACTGTGCTGGTCTGTGACATATCAAAGTTGAAGTTAGTTCTAGAATCTAAATGTTTCAAAGTTCTTCTGAAAGGAAAACTATTAGAATATTTCTACGTAGTTTTTCCTTTTCTTACTTAAGAAAAATCCACATGTTCTCTGGAATAAATTTTCCTTTCCATTTATGTTATTTTCTCAGTAGTGATCAATTCATTAGGCCAGTTAAGATACTGAGTTTTAATTGCACCATGTTCACTTTTTAGTGAGTTGTTATTGTCTGGTCAGAGATTTCAAAACATTGCTTGATTCCAGATGTCTATAGGAAGATACCCATAGATGTTACAGAATCATAGAATGGTAAGGTTGGAAGTGACCTCAAGGATCATCTAGTTCCAACCCCCTACCATAGGCAGGGGCACCTCCCAGTAGTACAGGTTACTCAAGGCCTCATCCAAGGCCTGTACCTTGGAATCACAAGGAAAAAGAGCAGTTCATTCTGAATTGGTTATAGCCTGCTAGGTAGGGCAAAAATGCTTTGTCAATAGAGATTCAAGCAAACATGGGTATTTCCTCATGTGTTTTGGAAAGGATTCTTAAGTTGATAGGAGGATGAAGATTATTCCAAATATAAAGACAAAGCCAAATAACGTGAGAGTGAGCTCCTATAGAGGTGAGGAAGGAATAACAGGAGATGAGATCAGTAACAGAAGATACATTCTCTGTCTGGACCTAGCACACTGAGAGACAATGATGGTTTTAGTATGCACAGAAGGGATTTGTGGTCGTGTTTTTGATTGCAAAAGGAAGATGATGCATTATCATAATCCAAAACATCAGTCATCAATACTGGTTTCAGTTTTAAAATTAGGTATTGACTAAACATTAAACATATTCCCATCTGAAGGGCTAACCTAAAATGTTTCAATATGGGGTTTTTTATTATTAAAGAACCAACCTTTAAAGCCTTTTACCTTATGAAGGTAATGTTATTTGGTTCAAATGTAGGCTTTTTCTCACTGGAGAACACCTGCTTCATGATTATGCTTGCTCATTAGTTTACTTTTTAAATGAAACTTAGTGTCTTTCTGAATTGTATGACAAATTATGAAGCTACTCATCATCCTCAAAGTAGTGATGGAAATTAAAATAATCACCAGATACTTGCTCTGATGGGAAACTAGGCTATTAATCAGCTGTTTCAAGTCAAGTAACACAATGATTTTTTTTTTTTTTAATGCATATGTGAAATCCTGAACACCTCTAGTTGGTGTCACTATGTAAAGAGAATTAACAAAATTTTGAATTTGGGTGTTGTTTCAAGTCATGTGGTGTATTTCCATCTAGTGAACAGGTAGATTATTTTCAGCCTTTCTGTTCAGTAAAATTCAGTTAGGTTTAAAATGAGGAAAATTTAGATGTGCTTTGGCTGCAAGAGAAAGTTTTATCTTTTCATATGGATTGATTTTTTTTTTTTTTTTCTGTACATGGTGTAAGTTGTTAGTCACATTTTATGCAAAACCAGCAAAGAACGAATCATTGTATTATGACCCTAGCAAACATAAATCAGAGTATTCCTAGGTTGAGAGGGGCCTTTAGTATGAAAAGGGAGTATGCCTGATCCTATGATGAATAGGATAGTAGGGTTGGAAGGGACCTCAAGGATCATCTAGTTCCAACCCCCTACCATATGCAGGGACACCTCCCACTAGTACAGGTTACTCAAGGCCTCAAAAATGTATAGCAACGCTGTAGAATGATAGAATAGTTTGGGTTGGAAGGGACCTTCAAAGGTCATGTAGTCCACCCTCCTCTGCAGCACTGAGCAGGAACATCTCAATTAGATGAGGTTGAGCAGAGTCCTGTGAAAGAAAAGTAGCTTTAGTTATTGTGATGTTTTGGCAGAGGCAGTAAGTAAATTGTACAGGGAAAGATGGCATAAACAGGGTACACAGTCCAGTCAGACAGTGGGTATTGCATATCTTTTGTCCTTGTTTCCCTTCGTCCTTCTCTTCTCTGTCCAAAGATGGAGACAGCAAGGCAGTTTTCCAAGGTGTGTGTTCTTAAAGCAGGCCTGTAGCATCCTTTACATCATTGCAGTGCCTGGTTTTGCACTGTGTTCCTGAAGGTTGGAGTGCGTAGTCACCTAAGTTTAACTTCATTTACGTGTTCTATCTCAAAGTTAATTGAAGAGGTTAGCTTACCAGGAATTCACCTAAATTACTTTGTTTCTCTGTGTTAACTTTGAATCTTAATTTTCTTATTTTCAATATGCTCAGGGAAAAGAGAGGGAGCAGATAGCATCGGAGCTGAAAATAGTGACGGAAAACATGCTGAAAGAAGTGAGTTTTGAGGTTGTTTTTAAGAGAAGATATGTTTAAAAATGAAGCCATTTGGATGGAGACAAAAATGTTAAGTAAACAATGGCCAGGGCGGAAGACATCAAGGGTATTGGGAGTAGGAGTCTAATATATCTATCAGCAGAGATGAAGTATAGAAGTGAGTATGAAATCAGCCCTCTTAATTTTGCTACAGTGCTAGTAAATTTCCTATTAGAAGACCAGGAATTAAAAAAAAAAAAAAAAAATTTGAAAATACTCATTAGGAAATACATTTTTCACTTATGAGAGTAGACTGAACATATTCTTCAATGAGGCTTTGATTCAACAAAACACTTAACATTGTTTATGCCTAAGTGTTGTGCGGAGAGTGGGGTCCAGGCAACAATTTGCTTGCATTCTTGATTTATACTATCTGGATGTGAAGGCTCCCATGTGATCAAGCTTATCTCACAGAGGAACAGCACTTGCATTGCAAAAGCACTTCTGTTATTTCCATTGGCTGGGTGATGCTATACAAAATAGACTGAAGCTTTCAGACAGTGCATTTTGTAGGAGAAAACCTTCTGTAAGGTTATAGTTCTAAAAAAATGAAGAGATTCTGCCAGTAAGGGAACCAGGGTTTTCTCAGAAAGTTTGCCTACAGGGAGGGGGGAGAGCAAGTAACTGCTTTTCTACTTCAGCAACAATGTTACGCCAGTCACTGCACTTCAGTAAATCCTTAGTGCCTTCTTAGGCTTTGTCAGTTCTGCTCCCTGAACATTTCTCAGGATTGCAGGGATTTCTGGTTAAATAGACAGGTGTTAAAAAGGAAAATAGTTTTTTATTTGGTCTCTGCAGTGATGATGCTTCATGGATTGATCTGTATCCAGACAAAATATTACAAAGAGTCTAAATGTAATTGTACATTACTACTTGCAGTACATTTTTAAAAAGAAGTAATGCAGTTTTAAAATGGTGATGATAAAGGATTGGAACTTAAGAGGATCAAAGCAAAAAGCAAGAAGTGGCTGAATTTTTTACATGAATTGCATACTTAAAACCATTGTTTGCCTTAGGGAAGGAAGCCCTGGTTGTTTCATTTCCTGTCACAGGAAAAAAATTAATTTCCCTTAAGTCCCAAACCTACCTCAGATATTACAACAGAGCCTCTTCACTTAGATAAGATCCACATACTGTGATAAGAAATAGTTAGAAATATACTGTGACAATATCTGTGGAGAGGACCAGTGACAGAAGAGATGTATTGGAAACTGTTGAAATAGAATGTAATAGTCTTAAATTAAAAAGCTTAAGTATTTGACAGTTCAGTCACTTTATTTCAAGAGTGTTGAGTTAGTTTGAATATAAGACTGATGTGAGACAACTGGTTGCTCTCAGAGGAAGAAGGAGGAGGATAAAAGAACATCAGGAGACAGGAAGGTGTGACTGTAAATATCCCAAAGGATGCATTTAAATGCATTTTGTTAGTAAAAATTGTCTGGTTTGAGCTGTTATGTGCATCCTGGTGAACTCTTGAGTATATGGGTGATTAATAGCATTCCATTAAGCATTTAAAACTTCATGGTTTGATGTCTCAGCATCTGAGTCCATCTGCCTTTTTCTTTTTTTGTTTTCCTCTCTTAATGAATACTTCTCTTGTTCTTCTGACTTACGGTGGAAGACAGGAGGCAATGTCATCTGCTTTAATCTCTAGCACCTTCAAGACTGGAGAGCAATTCTGAGCATTTTTGTACCTAAGCCCAGTTCCTGCCCCTATCAGATTCTAAAACCAAGGAAAGAACCCCATGATGTAGCATCTTTGTTATCTCTTTATCTTTCAGTAATTTGAAAAAGGAACTTGAGTCTTCCGTGCTAGTTTATCTTACTGTGTACCCTGTAAAGACATAGAGGCTTTACCAGGTGTTGGGTGTTTTATAGTTTACTTGGGTGTAATTTCTGCCACAATCACCACCGTGTTTTGCTCTTTGAAGTCTGTTTTCATTTCAAATACCTCCCTTTCAGCATCCTTAAACTGAAAGAAAGCCAAGCCTCATCATATTCCTTTCTCAGGAAGCCGGTTCTTTCATGTTACTGTGGCCAGAGAAGGGTTCTTTCCAGCTGTGTTTGTCGATAATTCATTTTGGCTCTTGCTCTTCTCTAGGACTTAGTAAAATCTGGGAACTTTTTGAAGCATACTACAAGTTCTGCAATTAGAGTAACTGCAGAGGAGTTGATCTGGTGAGAGATCTCTGTAGATGATGGCAGAATTCTACATTGCAGTGTTAGAATTGTCCTTTAGTCACCCTTTTGTGCAGTGTTAATGACTCAGTCGGTAGGCACAGGTCACTGTCACTACTTCTGGCATTGCAAACGACATGGGAGCATTTGCTTAAAAATAAGTTGTCCCTTGCTTTACAGTTGCAACATGATCAACCCTACATCCTTGCTGCTTTACAATGCTGTACTGTAGTTTCTGTACAGCTGAAGGAGTTAAGCTGATCTCTAGCTTTTGCAGCCTCTAGTGAAAAGATGTCAAGAACACGCTCTACCTCGTGAGGAAAAAACTTACTGTAAGGGTGATGGAGCACTGGAACAGGTTACCCAGAGTGGTTGTTGAATCTCCTCCTCTAGAGACTTTTAAAACCCGTGTGGATGCTTTTCTGTGTAACCTACCCTAGGTGATCCTGCTTTGGTAAGGTGGTTGGACACTCTTTCTGAAAGTCCTTTCCAAACTCTACCACTCTGGGGGAGGGGAAAAAAAAACCTTCAGTGGATGGTTTAGATTAAAAAAATGTTTCTCATGGAGGGCATATGCATTTGAAAAAAAATATAGACTCTACACTTGTATTAAGCTGTCTTGTGTTGCTTTACCATATTGTTGCTCTTAATCTTTGAGCCTCTTTGTGGTCCTCCTTTTATTACCTAAAAATTGGTATATTTTTCAAGAAAGATAAATTTGTTGTTGCTCTTGACAGTATGAATTAGGAGAGGGTAGCAAACTTCATTAATAGGAAGGCAAGTTTAATGATGATACTTTTGACTCTTGTTGGTATTAGATACTTGGTGGATTTTTTTTTTAACATGACATAAAAAGTTTGTTTTCATCTTTTTTATTTCATCTGTGGATGAATATTAACTGCTAGTCATTAAAAATGCACTGTTTGGGGGATATGATTTCAAATCCTTACATTTTGTAGCTTAAAGATGTGTGCTGCTTGTTTATTTCACTCTGATAGAACAAGAGGATGAAGAAGCCAGTACTGGATCTCATTTGAAACTTATAGTAGATGCTTTTCTTCAGCAGCTTCCAAATTGTGTCAACAGAGACCTCATAGACAAGGTATAGTCACAACTTTTTGTATTTTTTCCACTATTAAAAGCTAGTGTTGACACAAATGCTTGTAGAACAGATTAAAAACTTTGGAATCTTGCAGTAACTGAATTAATTTTTAACCTGAAAGGATATATTTTCTTTTTCTCACTTGGTGATAGGACACACATTGTGTGATAACTGTTATTTGTCAGCCTGTTGTTGTATGTGTTAGCTCCTTTTAGAAGTAGACTTCTGTTTTTCATTTTTTTCTTCCTCTTCTTACTCCTTGTCTTCCCAAAACTGGTTTCTTCTTTGCAACTATCCAAAAACTCAGTCTGTGTTCCTGTAGCTGGACATGTTTTGCTAACTCTGTTACTTCTAAGCAAAAACTAAGATGATTTTTTTTGGTGGTTGTTGTAAAAGATGCTTTTGAAAACACACTTTCAATAAAAACATTCTGCATTAAAGGTGAAATGATATATTGACATCTCTCTTTATAGGCAGCAATGGATTTTTGCATGAATATGAATACAAAAGCCAACAGAAGGAAACTAGTACGAGCATTATTTATAGTTCCTAGACAAAGGTAAGAAATGAAGAGGAATGAGCTACATCCACTCTGGTTGTTTAACTTACATATGTGTCTTTTAACTCTTGAAACTCAGTGCATGTTCCCAGTTGCATTTGTTTATTCCTGATGTGCACTCTGGAGTGATTGATGCTAGAGCACCCAAGAAACACTTAGGATTAATGATCAAGCAATTCATTACAATGTTTTGCCATGGTAGTGCACATTTTCTCAATCAGCTTCTCTTTCTGGCACTTCTGTTCATAGTGGATGCTTTTGTGACTGTTTTTAACCATGAAAACGGCAGCAAAACCTACCTTCTGTCAAAGTGGGAGTGTTGTATTTCATTCAGAAGAGCTTGGCACTTTTTTCAATGTAAGAATTTGTGTCTAGTGGTAGCACAGTGTAGTTCAGGAAAGAAGATTTCTTGTGGTATATTACTCCTGATATAATGCAGAGCCATCATAATAGCTCTAACTTCTGGGGCAGAGATGGTTTTAGGTTAGCTGGTTTAGAGAAAGCAGATGGAATTTGAACCTGGCCCTCTTTTGTCCATGTAGAGTTCTACTATTTTTTTTTTCTTTTTTTAGGGCCTTGCACTTACAGGAAGATCCTTGCTTACAAAAATGATTGCAAATATTAAAATGTTTAATTAGTTGGGAGAAAAATGTATCTCCGTGCTCTCTGGTAAACTTGCACCTTAAATAGGTGCAACTTAAGTAGGTGTAATTATGAATGAATCACTTCTCTTGCTCCACCATGCCCTGTTTCTCCTGAGAGGTTGTTTTAATGCTACTTTCAGTTTCAGATGTTTCATCATCATTGTGGATTTCCTGTCAGAGTTTGCATGACTTTGAGCCCTTCTTTTGCATCAAACCCTCATGTGTTGTGCCCTCAGTCTGCATCAGACCATCTTCTTACTGTTCTTGATGCTGCATCATCCTCTAGTCCTTTCTTTAACTTTTTTTTCTTTGAAGACAACATGGTGGACTTCTGGGGAGGAGAACAGGCTGCCCAGGGAGGTGTTCAAGGAGCATGTACATGCAACACTTTAGGATGTGGTTTTAGTGGTCATGATAGTTTGTTTATGGTTGGACTCTGATCTTAAATGTCTTTTCCAACCTTAACAGTTCTATGATTCCATTCCTTGTTATCTCTGAGGGGCAAAAAACATGATTTGAGTGTCTGTTTTGTCTCAAGACTACTGCTTTCAAGAAACAGACTTTGGTAGTTAGTTTTCCTTACTTTTGATTCTTCCTTGCACTTCTTTCAACCTTAATTCTAGTGTTTTTCTAATCCCATCTGTAATAAGCATCTGTTGTGCTGCTCTCTTAGCTGTCTTGCGTACTGTGTCCAGTTCTGGGCACCTCAATTTAAGGAGGACATTGAGGTGCTTGAGCATGTCCAGAGAAGGACAACGAGGCTGATGAGAGGCCTCGAGCACAGCCCTATGAGGAGAGGCTGAGGGAGCTGGGATTGTTTAACCTGAAGAAGTGGAGGCTCAGGGGGGACCTTCTTGCTGTCTACAACTACCTGAAGGGTGGTTGTAGCCAGGAGGAGGTTACCTTCTTCTCTCAGGCAAGCAGCACCAGAACAAGAGGACACAGTCTCAAGCTGTGCCAGGGGAAGTTTAGGCTGGAGGTGAGGAGAAAGTTCTTGCCTGAGAGAGTCATTGACTGCTGGAATGGGCTGCCCAGGGAGGTGGTGGAGTCAGCGTCCCTGAAGGTGTTCAAGGTGGGTTTGGACGTGGCACTTGGTGCCGTGGTCTGGTCTTGAGGTCTGTGGTAACAGGTGGGACTTGATGATCTTTGAGGTCTCTTCCAACCTTGGAGATACTGTGGTAGAACCAGTAATTGGCTTATTGACTGTACAGCATTGACTTGACGCTGTTGATACTAGTTTTTGCAGTTAGATGTCCCTGTAATCTGCCATAGAAGCACAGAATGTTGGAGGTTGGAAGGGACCTCCAGAAATCCATTGAGTTCAACCCCCCTGCAAAGCAGAATCACTTAGGGCAGGTTCACACAGCAGCATGTTCAAGTGGAATTGGTGTCTATAGAGGAGACTCCACAATCTCTCTGGGCAACCTCTTCCAGAGCTCTGTCACCCTCCCAGTGAAAAAGTTTTTTCTTGGGTTGAAATGGAGTTTCCTGTGATTTTGTCAGTTGAGCTTCATCCTATCACTAGGTGTCACTGAAAAAAGACTGGCTCCTTCATTCTGTTTGTGGATTCTTTTCTCTAAAAACTATGGATCTGATACCGCAGTTGTGAGGGACTTTGGTAGAGTCCTGATTTTACCTGAAATACAGATTACTGACAGAGGAGGCAGGTAGTATCTTGTGTTAGTATCACAAGACACTCTTTAGCCCAAATTTACGTTGTAGTGTATTTGGTTTTGTGTATCAGCCTGCTGGCAATCATGAAGTCCATCAAAACACAATTAAATCTTCGGGATGACTTAGAATTTTGTCTACAACTCTACCATAATAGACAATTTACAACATTTGCAAAATGGAAATGGCTGGTTGGCTGATCTCTGAACATAAAGTAATATTTGTACCATTGCCCTGTATTTCTCCTGGTACTGTACGTTCTGGGTTGACCGTGAACTCCTAAAACCTCTTTGGATATGCACGATTTTCTTTGCATAATCCACTAAGGTATACTGGGTGATAATGACCTGGAAGAACTTGATGACTTTGTCCATAGCAAAAGGGGTACTTTCACATGAGAGCAACCTTCATGACTTGTCAAATCAGCAGTGTACTTTCAAATCCCTCCTTTTAAAGAGGTGAATTTGTAGTGTTGTAGTACTTAAAGAAAACAAACCGAGGTATGCCTTTGATTAGGCTGCACTAAGAGCATTGTAAGTTGCTAGAAATTTATGTAGTCTCCTTATTACCATTGATTTGTCATTTTCCCAGTAGTAGTTGCATTATTCCAGAAACCTATTTTAAATATCTTAAAGTTGTATTTTCTTTCTGTAGGAATTCACTAAACTAGTAAAGATGGTGTGGTTGGCTCAAGGAGCTGCATATCTGTTAATTGAAACCAATGTTCCAACACTGAATTGAATAACTTCTCTGATCTCACTGTTGCTCTTTAATTACAAATACTAATTATTTGTAAGAAATGATAATATTCTTTGTCCATATTCTTAATATTTTTTCCTGTCTTCTCTGAGACCTACTGGACTGATGAATGCTTCAGCTTCCAGTTTAAAGATCTAAGTTCTCTCTGTTTGCACTAGTGATGCCTATCTCTTCGTTACTCAGCACAGATACAGGATGTTGGCTGAACTTCTTGTTCTTAACCACAAAATGTTTCAATGAAATTCCCCTAGATACAATTTTAAAGGGCAATCCATCCTAATATTCAAATTAGCTTAATCCTTGTAGAAAAACTTCAGGTGTGTATATGACACACTGGACCAGGCTGCCCAGGGTGATTGTGGAGTCTTTTTCTCTGGAGATAATCAAAACCTCCCTGGATGCATTCCTGTGTGATCTGGTATAGGTGATCCTGCTCTGACAGATGGGGTTGGGCTAGATGGTCTTTCAAGGTCCCTTATCGCAGAATCGCAAAATGTGAGGCTGGGAATACTAATGGCTGCTATAAAATGCCACAAATTGGTTTAGAAAATAGCTTAGTGCACTGCTTCAAAGCTTTGTACACTATACATAAACAGTGTTTGCTTCCATGTTTCTTCATTGAGCCATAATTGTTGCATACTGTTTTTTCTTAATTACATTTTTGTTGGTTTTGGTAATACCTCTTCAGGAGTGGGAGAAGAAAACTTGTGGTGATGTTTGTGAGGAGGATTTTGTGTTGGTGTGGGTGGTGGTGTTGTTTGGTATGGGTGTGGTTTTGTTTAGGTATGGGGGTTATTTTTTAGTGGTGTGGGGTTTATTTTTTTTGGGGGGGGGTTTTTTGGCTGGTGGTTGTTTGAGTTTTCTATATGGGTTTTGGCGTTGTTGTTTGTGAAAGGCTCAGAGGACCAGTGTCCTTTTACAGGATCTAGATAAGGCAGTGTATTTTCCAGAAGTCTTTGATCTCTATATATCAATGTTTATTAATATATAAGAGCTGGGTGTCAAGAGGGAGGGAGCAAACTCTTCCTAGTTGTGCCCTGTGATAGGACGAGGGGTAATGGATGTAAACAACAGCACAGGAAGTTCCACCTCAACATGACAAAACTTTACTGTAAGGGTCACAGAGCACTGAAACAGGCTCCCCAGACAGGTTGTGAAGCCCATCTTGATGCACCCCTTTGCAACCTGCGTTAGAGTCTATGGTCCTGTTCTGGCAGGGGGCTTGGACTCAATCTATGGAGGTCACTTCCAACCTCTAACACCCTGTGATCCAAACATGTTAGATAATGCTGTCTACTTGTAACTATTGCATTGGCATCTATAGTAAGGTATTTCAGTACCAGAATAAGTTATTTCTTTTATTGAGGAGCTAGTTCTATGCATGCACAGCAGTTTTACCAAGAAACTACAAAACTGATTACATGTTTGAGGAGTGATGCAGACACTGTAAAGCCAAAAGTCATTATGTAGTAATGGCATGGAGCTAATTTGTTCTCACAAGGGTTGGATTGAATGGGACAAATGCAGAATTCTTCAAGACATGAAACTTAATTTGACAAGAAATGAATGGGTTTTTTTTTCCTCAACTCACTGTAGGTTAGTGTTAGAATACAGTATCATTGCAGTACTCTGTTGAATGCTCATGAATGGATTGCATTTATATTTTCAACTGCAATTCAAACCTCCTACCCAACAGAACAGAAAGCCTTTTTCAAAGATTTTTTTTTTTTCAATGCTAGTATACAAGCAACTTTCAGATTTGCATTGGAGAATTGATGTAAAACCAAATATTAGCCTTTTAATTCAGGACTATGTGGTTTGCACTACAGTCACAGTATGGTTATTTAACCCATACTATTCACAGGTTTAGGATGTGTATAACTTTGTTACCTAACTGAATTATCTACCTGTACAGATAGAGATAATTGATTGTTTTTCGGCATACTGCAATTTTGGTTTCAACTGTGATCCAGTTGACTTGATTTCAGTCCACGGTATGTGGTCAAGATGACAATGGTCCGAAGATGTGGTGTTTTATTACATTGTCAGGATGCTTAATGCAGGCTTCAGAGAGTAACTGGCTCAACTGTGATGCTCAACCTTGCTTTGTAGTATAGAAGAGCAGGAATAAAAAGCAATGCTGTGGGGGAGTGTGGGTTTTTAATTAACTTCTGCCCCACTTACCAAGAAAAAGATGCTTTTGGAGAAAACAAAAAACATAGATTAGCTTTAATGCAGGTACCAGTAGATGGTGCCACTGATACTGCAATTTCTCTGCTTCTGAAAGTGAATTTTTGTCTCCTCTGAGAGGGGAAACAGACTCAATCTCCAGTTGCCAATTTCACAGTAATTGGCTCGAGACTTTTCCTTATTATATTTCACCTGTTTAGAAATACCCAGCCTTACTTTCTCTTCTCCATGAAGAAACCTTTTGTGTTTTGTGAGGGAATAACAATGTGCTCTAAGACTAATTTTCCCCCAGGTATGTTCAGTTTACAGAGATGAAATTATTAGCTCTCAGCAGGCAGGTACTTGTTCAGCCCAGAATGGAACTTTCTGCTATTTGTCTTAAAAGAAATGCCATACAGGAACCTTTTCAATTATAATAGACTCACTTTATTCAGCTGAAGTCCTTTTTTTAAGTTTAGTTTTTGAATGTGTGTGAGAGGCCATGAGACTTTCACTTCTTCTGAGAGTTAATGACTAAATGCTTAATAACATTGTAGTAATTTGCTGTGGTTAGTCAGCCTTGACTGTGTGTTCCAACAAGCTTGAAAAAATGTAAACACTGTTTTGGTTATTGATTAACAAGAGATAATAAAAACTATTAAATAGGTAACTGAGATCTACAATGTTTCACCATGAGTTTCAGGTATTATCAGGAGGCTGCTTAGCTGTGCCTCCTTCATGTAGTAGTGCATTCTGCTACATCTAATCCACAGCTGAAATGCATAATTACTCCTTTTTCTGGGAGTGGATATCAAAGATCTTATGAATGTGCTCTATTGACATAGCAGTAGGAAAGGAGAGGGAAGGCAAATTTTGTGTGCTTTGTTCTGGGGTTTTCCTATCAATGCTTTCTCAGTTTTACTTTGTGCCAGGGCAATCTTTCTGCTTTTAGATGGTTTTGGTAGCTTTTTCTTTTCTTTTCTTTTCTTTTTTTTTTTTTAATTTCTTTTCCTCTTCTTTTTCTCTCCTGTAGCAGAAGGGAAAACCCTAAACTTCAAGATCTCTTTTTCCCCATATAGACTACTTCTCACTTTGAGCATGCAAGTTTAAGGTGTTCCTTTCTATTTAGAACAGTAGGCTTGTTCTGTTTATTCTTAGAATAAACAAAAAAATACTTTCTTTAGCTTGTAAATGACATGAGACCTCAGTTAACTGTTTTCTCTGTTTTGAAGTCATACATGCACACTTGTGCAAAACTACTCTCTTAAGTTCTGTGTCTTGTTATATGATGTCCCGAAAAAGATTTAAGGAAGTTTATCCCATTTTTACAAGCAGTTAGTCTTTCATGGAAAGGAATAAAGTGCAAATGAAGGAAAATGCCCTTCTAAATTCCCTAAGGGAAACAAACAATGCAGTGAAATGGGTATGTAATCATATCTTCAAGGGAAGAGAAAAGAGAATTAAGTGAACCCCTATAGAAAACTTTGAAATATTACTGACTGTGTTTTGGCATAAAGGGTTGTCATATCGCATCTGCTGAGCTTTGTTTGATTCAGTAACTGGTCCATTCATTTAGAAGTTCACTGCTTTTAAAGAGGTTCTAGTTATGTCTGCTACACAAAAAACCCCAACTGCAATAAGAAATGGAGTTATCTGTAAGAATGTTTCATTTTGCATGTTGAGAGGGAGACAAGTTTTATTTGTATCTGGTAATTTCTTGAAGGTCAAATTCTGTAATTAAGCTGGTGTTTGGCATTTCACCTAAGGCAGTACTTCTGAAAGGAAATCAACTGTGAAGGATTCCAGTACGATGTGGTAGTACACCTTGTGTTATTTTTAAATGATATTGCAATCTCCAGCCTGAATTTGTAAGATTACATGTACACAGTTCTGTCAATATGTGCACATTCTTTTAATGAATAAAATGGTACCCATGCTTGTAGACATAAAGCTATTTTTGTTGATGAAATAGACAAATAATTTATCATCTTCTGTTGCAGGTTAGATTTGCTACCATTTTATGCAAGACTGGTTGCCACGTTGCATCCTTGTATGTCTGATGTAGCAGAAGATCTTTGTTCCATGCTGAAAGGGGATTTCAGATTTCATGTATGTTCATTTGAAAACAAAAAAATAAATCAATAGTCATCCTTTGGGGAATAAAATATTGTACAATACTATTTGGCATCTATACAAAGTCAATCCTTAAATTCAGTGAATATTTCTCTGTCATCTGAGTGTGTTTGTTCTAGAATACTAGATCTGTAAATTTAAATTAGTTAAAAAAAAAATTTAGATTATGTCTACATATATATACTAACATGAATTGTGCAACAGTTTAAAGTTTCAAATGTTAGAAACTACTCCAACTGCAAGTGTTAAAAGAGTTTTGGTAAATTAATAACTTGCATTTAAAATGAGAACTCACTCAGTCTAACAGTAGGTTCCCCATGACAAGGTTACTGTTCTCCTGTTGTGGTTACCTTGACAATGTAATGCTTTTATTTTTTATAAATGCAAATTTTAATCAATCAAAATGTATGTTCCTCTCAAAATGTTGTGTTTTGTTTTGGTTTTTTTTCCAGAGTTGTTGCTTTCATTTAGTTTGAAGTTTTGTAATTAAATTGATTGTGGTGCTCATTGGTTTCTTCACTCTTCTAAGTTTTGTGGCAGGGTTTTCCATTTTTTTTTCCTCATGTTGACATGAAAAATACTAATGAGCTGCTCAGACTGTCTTACCTGTCTGAAGCTGACTGTTCTCAGGGAAAACTGTTTCTTTGGGGAGAAATACAATTTTGTGTATTGCATATTGTGTTTAGACATGGGTATAAATTTGTACTTTGGTAGTTAAATTATGCTGCTTGTCAGTAATTTCGAAAAGGAAAAAAGTAGTCTGCACTCTATTAAAGCTGACTAGAGAACTGTCAGTGTTTAATATTTCCTTGATCTGCACAAGTGGTTCTATTTATACAGACACTACCTACTGATTCTAAAACAGATTCGAAAATACTTAACTACTACTTCACTGGGATGGAGGTGTGGGTGGCTGGATTGATGTGTCTGTAACTGTAGATGTTAAAGGACTTAGGGGTTTTGTGTGGGGGAGTAGGAGGATGGGGAAAGAAATTCAAAAGCTTCTGGAAAAACAAGATTGTAGAGACACTTTTAGGAAACTCAGAGGTAGGTCAAGGTAGGTCACAAGGAACCAAGCAAATATCAAACACTACTGAATTCCCAAACTTCCTATGCATGGTCAAGTCAGTCAATTATAAAAGAAAGGTATTTTTGAGGGCCTCAGATCAAATGCTACTGTTTTGTTGGATTTTTTTTTTAGGTAAGAAAAAAGGACCAGATCAACATTGAAACAAAGAATAAAACTGTGAGATTTATTGGTGAGCTTACCAAGTTTAAGATGTTCTCCAAAAATGACACACTCCACTGTTTAAAGGTTAGTGTTGCCATAGTTCTGTGCTACTATGTATGCTGTCCCTTCATATATCTGTTGCTGGAGTAATCAGTTACTTCATTGAATCTGATGTTTTAAACCCTGATGTCTGTGCTTACTGTGCCTAAGGAGACTTCAGTTTTTTCTAATGATAGGATTGTATTGAAATTCAGCCTTTGAACATAACCAAATTGCTGACAACTCTCTCTGTAAAGCTGTGGTAGACATTGCTACTTGTTCGTCTGCTCTCCATTGCAAATATTTCATCATGTTCATTTCAATTAATGCTTTTACAGAGAAAATAACAGTGAAGAGGTGAGGTTAGAAGCAGGAGGCTTTGTAGTGATGCAGGGAAGGGATTATATGCCATTCTAGTAGGTGCTTTTGTTTGAGGAACAAAACAAATCTTTGGAAAGCATTAATCTCCCCAGTATATCATCTTAGCTTGCATGCTGATAAACATTCACAGTTATCTTTTGATGTTAAGTCCCTAATTTAAAAATGGGTCTTAAAAAATGAGAGTGCCTTTAATAAAAGTGGGTGAAGACTCCTATGGATTAATATCATGTCCTGTGGGAATAGTTTCTATTCATTGACTCACTTAAGTACCAAAGCTGAATGTTAAAAAAATGTATTCTTTTACCATTTTTCCTTTATTAGCTATAAAATGTGAAGCTTAATTTTTAGTTATTGCTTAACTTCATAGAACTAAATTAAATGTGCTTTAAGGTTATTGTGTCCCTGTGTATTTGATGGTTCCCCAGTCTAGCAACAGGAATTATAAAGTATGTATGACTTAGTTGGAAGCTTCCTGTTTTTCAAGTTTCTGAAGCCTGCATTTTGGGTTTAGATTGTTATTATAATGCTTTTAAAATCAGGTGAATATTTTGGACTTTGTTACCTGATCAGTGAAATCAATTAGCATTTTTTTAAGTCTGTGGAACACCACAGTAGTGTAGAGTCTGGTAGATGGAATCTGCTGTTTTCTGTAGTTGAAAAAGATTTTTTTTTTTTTTAACATGCTGTGTTTCTACATAAATATATACTAGATGCTTCTGTCAGACTTTTCTCATCACCATATTGAAATGGCATGTACTCTGCTGGAAACCTGTGGACGATTCCTCTTCAGATCACCAGAATCTCATTTGAGAACCAGTGTCCTTTTGGTAAGAGAAAACTTGCTGTCTTATGAGGGAGTGTGTCAGACACTGAGTTAAACCAATTACTGCTTCTGTTTTCTGGCTTGGTGTTGTGATCTCACTGTAACAGTGATTGTGACTAATGCCTTTAATTGTTAGTTACAGCACTAGTAAGTGAAAACTTTCATTAAGTTTCACCTTGGGTGCTCTGGAGGATGAGGTTCTTCATTCTGAATAAAAACAAAGACAAGTATAGGAGCACAATGAATCAGCTTGCCTGGTACCTTGTCGTCTTGGCAGAATGGAGTTGAGGTGGACTGGTGTTATATATTTTCAAGGCTTCTTTGGCTCTGTCAGCCTTTGTTTGTAGTCGTGTGAACCTGTGTTCTGTTACTTTTGGCCTATCCAGTGTTGTCTCAGCTGTGATACTGTACCTGCTGTGAGAACAAATTTCTGAAAATATTCTGGAGAACTTCAGTTGTCTTCAAATGTGATCAAATAATTAAATTTCTGAAGCTGAAAGCTATTGGTTTTGAATTACAAATAATTCAGAGATAGGACAAAAACACAAGATGAGGATGAAAGAATATAGTAGCTGTACATGAATGCCTGAGATACAGTTGGATGGGAAAAATGTGTCACAATTGTGTCAGATGGTGTTTTTAAGCTGTAGTGCAAGTTCACTGCTACTTCTAAAAATGGCTCATTTTTCAGGGTGACTCCTTTTTACAGATGGGGTTGAAACTGTGGGAGAATGTTGTTTGTACAGAAAGAGACTGTAGCAAAGTAGTTGCAGTTAGAATGAGACTTTTAATTCACTGCAGCAATAGCTTGCTTCCAAGAAATTTTAATTTTGAACTGTTGGAGAAAGTAGAAGGGCAGAGTAGTGTTAGATAGTAAAGGGAAGGAGGAGTGGTCCATGACAATGTAAACATCAGTTGTGCTGAAATATTTTACTGAATTTGGTTTTCTTGCTGCTTGGGTTTTACCTGGTAACTTCTTTTTTTGTGCTACCTTGCAAAAATTCTCTTTATGGCTATGAGAGCTGGTGTTAGCAGGTTTGAGGTGTGGGGAAGAGCATCGCCTAAGTCTCACCAGATCTTCTTTTGAAATGCATTTGCAATATATGCTACACGGAGAGTGATTTTCTTGCTCACCATGAAAAAAGTAAACCTTTTAACTGGTTTAACTTGGACATTTTAATGTTTTTGATCTCTTTATTAAAAGTAAAACCCAAAACCTAATTTTGAAATGTAAAGCTTTACTTCTGTAGTTATTCATTTCGGCCTAGTAAAATGAAGACCTAAAGTATTTAATTAACTCAAAGTGCATTAGATGGCAGCTCTTGCTTTTGCCTTCTGTGTATATCAAGGTTTTTGTTATTGTGGACGGTGTTGTTACGGATTCTCTTTCCTCTTTATCCAACTGACTTGATGCCTTAAATACTTTAAATGCTTTAAATTGTGGTGATTTTTAATAGTGAGTAGGACTAATACCATCCACTTAGATTACATAGTTGAGATTGTGTAATTTTGAACATTACAATGATTTTGAGCCTTGGGGTAGTGCATGTGGTCTTTTCTGGGAAGAAACAATTACAACTTACTATTTACAGTACAACATGCAACTTTTTATAACAAGAAAGTATACACATTGTGCAGTTCTAGGGAGTTTAAAATTTTATTTGCAAGCCTTTCTGTCATTTTTCCTCTATGCTTCTTTACTTTGACCTACTTCGTTTTTCAGTTTGTAGTAAGGCATGATAAATGTTAAGGCAGCAAAGTTTTATTTTCTCCTGATGCATCTACATAAGTGGAAAAAATTAGAAAGGTAATATTAACATATATATTATCATAGTAAGGTTTTGGAACTTTGTACTGTGGTTTTCTTTCCCACAAAATTGTGTGCTCAACTTCTGGAAGTGCTGGGCATCTGTTAAGTACCTGTAGGTAAACCACTTTCTTGTTTTGTACAGAAGAGTCTCAGGAAATCAAAGAGGAGGCCATTTGTATTATGGGAAAGTTTTAAAAGGGTGTTGTCATAGAATGGCTTAGTTTGGAAAGGACATGAGAAGTCATCTACTCCAACTTCCCTGCCTTGGGCAGGGACACCTCTCAACTAGGTGTGTCTGCTCAAGGCATCATCCATCCTGGCCTTAAACACTCCCCAACCTCCCTGAGCCAGCCTATTCCAGAGTCTCACCACCTTTGTACTGAAGAACTTCTTCCTAAGATCCAGTCTAAAACTACTCTCCCTTAGCTTCAAACCTTCCCTCTTGTCCTATTGGCAGACATCCTTATGAAAAGTCTCTCTCCTAGGATAGGTGCATAGAGTCTAGGAGGGAAAATACATTATTTGCTTGCTTACTATATTACACAAAATGACTATTCCTCATGGAATTAGCAGCTGAAACTCAAGAAGCTTTTTGAGTACATCTACATTTCTGCTGAACTGAAACACTGCTGTGTAAAAAAGTTTGTTATTCCAGTTTAGTGTAAAGTCCACCAGTATGAAAAGTGGTGAGTGAAGAAGCACAAATCATCACAGAAGGCTTAAACCCTTCTCATTAGCTTGCTGTGTTACATAAATGTGTGTAGTAATATTTGTGTGTGGTGTTTATAATTAGTACTTAGCTCCTAGTTTTATCTGTTTGGTGCTGTGAATTACTGGTGTAGCCAAGCTCTGTTAAATAATGAAGGCTAAATCAATACAGTTACTCCACATCATTCCATGTTGGAATGATCCAGAGTATACGATATCTTACAATGTAAGTAAAAATGTAATGCCACTTAGAGAATATATACATATAAATACACATATGCATATAAAATATGTCCAGTTCTGGGCACCTCAATTTAAGAAGGACATTGAGGTGCTTGAGCGTGTCCAGAGAAGGGCAACGAGGCTGGTGAGGCCTCGAGCACAGCCCTATGAGGTGAGGTTGAGGGAGCTGGGATTGTTTAGCCTGGAGAAGAGGAGGCTCAGGGGGGACCTTCTTGCTGTCTACAACTACCTGAAGGGTGGTTGTAGCCAGGGGGAGGTTACCTTCTCTCAGGCAAGCAGCACCAGAACAAGAGGACACAGTCTCAAGCTGTGCCAGGGGAAGTTTAGGCTGGAGGTGAGGAGAAAGTTCTTGCCTGAGAGAGTCATTGACTGCTGGAATGGGCTGCCCAGGGAGGTGGTGGAGTCAGCGTCCCTGGAGGTGTTCAAGGTGTGTTTGGACATGGCACTTGGTGCCATGGTCTGGTCTTGAGGTCTGTGGTAACAGGTTGGACTTGATGATCTTTGAGGTCTCTTCCAACCCTGGTGATACTGTAAAAAAATTACATTAAACTCATCCACATCTCTAACCTTAAAAATCAACAACTTAGAACTGCTACTTAAGGTCTTGTGCAGCATTTTTAGATACAAGGAATTTTTCAAACATACAAATCTTCAAGTACCTATCTCTCACAGTGTGGAGAAAGGATTGTATTCAGCTAGGAAAATTAGGACAATCCTGACAATTAAGCACAGTAGTTACTGTTGGTGTAGTAAGTCTTGGCTGGGTTTTTTTTCTTTTTTTTTTTTTCCCCTGACATACTATATACCAGTTTCTAATTTTCTTGCAGTCCATCCTGCTAGGGTAAATAACAACAACACTGGCATGTAGTAAGGGAAATACCACTGCCTAAATAGTTTAAAAATCCCCATGAAACCATCACTGTAAACTCTCTGGAGATGCATACTGATGTGAAATGTGGATTGCCACTCACGGTTCAGTATGCGTGCATGAAGACGTCAATATTTCAGCTATTTTAGTCAGAATCATGTTTTGAGTAGGAACTTATCGTCTTTTTAACCATTTATCTGAACAATAACATGGAGATTTCAAGTTAAACTTTAAATACTTTACTGAAACTTTTTTCACAGTGGTTGAACCATTATGAAAATAGAGATTGCCCAGAAAAATGACCCTGGAAATAACAACCCAGAACCACTATCTATGCGTTTGTTCTTTATACACAAATTTTTTAAACTTACTTTTCTGCAGCCTTTTATGTTTCCTTTATCCCAAGCAAGACTGTAGAATCTTTTGGCTTGAAAATGTCCTATGCCAACATCTTTTTACCAATCATTTGCATTTATTTCCAGGAACAAATGATGAGAAAAAAGCAAGCAATGCATCTTGATGCACGCTATGTTACAATGGTAGAAAATGCTTATTACTACTGTAATCCCCCTCCAGCTGAAAAAACTGTGAAGAAAAAACGTCCTCCTTTGCAGGAATATATTCGTAAGCTTCTTTACAAGGATCTCTCCAAGGTGACCACAGAGAAGGTAAATCTGTAATAGAGATTTTACTGAAATTGGTGTTGTACTAACTTTCAGAGGCTTTGGGGAGGGTTATAATTTTTTTTAATTGCAAGGAGGAGGGATCAGATTAAGGTAGTTTTGTTTATTTTATTGTACTTCATAGAAACTCTGGTCATGGACCTTCATTATCTGCAGAATGGAGTGCTGAACAGAGAAGGAAATGAGGATCTTTGTTCTGAGTACCTTGTGTTTAGAGTAAGAGACAAAAAGCCACAGTTAAGCACAGTCTGCAAGAGCAAGGAAACATGATTTGAACAGCTTGATTGGATAGAAAACTGCACCTGGGTGTTACATATATAAAGTTTTCTGATTGCTTAAAGGATTTGGAGGATGCTTGAAAAAGGAGGAGATTGCATGAAGGTGCTTACAGGGGTTTCATCCTAGCTATGAGAAGCAGGTTGAAACTGATTGTCTTGGTATTTTGCCTGCTAAAAATGTTAAACTTGTCTTAAAATTTCACCTAGGTCCTGAGACAGATGCGCAAACTGCCTTGGCAGGATGTAGAAGTAAAAGATTATGTTATATGCTGTATGATCAACATCTGGAATGTGAAATACAATAGTATCCACTGCGTAGCCAACCTCTTAGCAGGGTTGGTCCTTTACCAGGAAGATGTTGGAATTCATGTTGTGGATGGAGTGCTAGAGGATATTCGACTGGGAATGGAGGTAAACAGCCAACATTCTTACTAAGCTAATTGATCTGCTTTTGGTGAAAAGAAAACACTAAAACAATCTTACTAAAAGAAAGGAATCCTTGGGTTCAAGATTTTTGTCTGACTTTTACCTTAGTTGTTTTGTGTTTTGAAGGTTCATTTAAATTAGGAACAAAAACACTTCCCCAGAAACTCAAAAAACTGCAAAGATAACTAGGACAGTTGTACCCCTGTTGTCATAGTGAGGACATAAAACTGATTCTTCTACAGTGTAGTCAGATTGAGATCACTTTGGAGACTAGTCCTTATTTTGATAGATGTTATTCTTACAAGAATTCTCTGATCATGGAAGAATCGTAGATTTAAGATGGTGTGTATGCTAAATCTATTTGAACTTCACAATAACTGCTAGTTGAGCAGCTTTCCATTGTAATGTTTCATTTTGAGCTTTGAACTTTTGAACTTCACAATAACTGCTATTTGTACAGCTTTCATAACTCCATTCTAATGTTCGATTTTGTTTAATATAGATAGTCATAACCAAATTTTTTAAATTATAACAAGTTGTCATAGGTTTAAAGAACCAACAGAGTGAAGCTCTCAAACGAATTGGAGAAAAACCAGAATTGTATTTGGAGAGAGTGTTACAGACAGAAATTACAAAGNGGAGGCCCCAAACAAGACTTATCCTTACATGTTTATCCTGATAAGGGAGCTCCTGCCTGGCGCAAGGCTGGAAGGGGAGGAAAGGAGAACGAAGTGGCCTTGCTGTGAGCTTATGAAGAGATGGTAGAATCATGGGGTTGAATAACAGTCTTCCAGTCCCCAGAGGACTTTTTAACCTTACAGTTCCCAACCTGGGACACAAATTCTATCAAATTTTATACTACTTTTTTCTGTTTAAAAAAAACAAAACAAAACCCAACAAGCTTTTTCCAAGGTTCCATTGTGTCTGCATGGTACAGTGACAATTTTTTTTGTTGTTGTTTTTTTGGTAAAGGTTAACCAGCCAAAGTTTAATCAGCGTCGGATCAGCAGTGCCAAGTTTTTGGGGGAGCTTTACAATTACCGAATGGTGGAATCGGCTGTAATATTTCGAACTCTATATTCTTTCACATCATTTGGTGTGAACCCTGATGGCAGTCCTAGTCCACTGGACCCTCCAGAGCATCTTTTCAGAATCAGGCTAGTTTGTACTATCCTTGATACCTGTGGGCAGTACTTTGACAGAGGATCCAGCAAACGAAAGCTTGATTGCTTCCTTGTGTATTTTCAGGTATTCTAAACTAAATTTTGTATAGTTTTGTATATTTTTGTATATGTCTTTAACACAGTAATGTGAGTCTGTTAGGTATTTCTTCCACTTTTTAGCAGTATGATTTTTAGAATCTTGTCTGTTACCAGCTAATGCTTAGTGATACCAAAATATCTAATAATGGCATGAAATAGTCCACATTTTCTACTGTATGATCATAGCTAGGCATTATAAATTTCTAAATTCAAATACTTTATGAATGCTCTGGTGTACATGTGATTTATTTTGAGTATTTTATTTTTAGCGGTATGTTTGGTGGAAAAAAAGTCTGGATGTTTGGACAAAAGATCACCCATTTCCTATAGACATTGACTATATGATCAGTGATACACTGGAACTGCTGAGACCAAAGATAAAGCTCTGCAATTCTCTGGAAGAAGCTATCAGACAGGTGCAAGATTTGGAACGAGAATTCTTAATAAAATTAGGTAAGGAAATGTGCAAGGGGATTGATGTTTTGACAATTCCTGTATTTCTGAAAATTTACCTTTGAATGGTGATAGGTAATGTTATAGTTTGGGAGTTCCCCACCCCCCCAGCTTTGTAAAATGACCCAGACTAGAACTCAGCCGGCTGGAAGTTAAGGACTGAAGCTCTGTTTACAGCTCAGCACAATGTACAAGCAGAGATATACACAATTGACAGGAATACTGACATAAATATACACGTTAAAGGCAATACAGAAACACAACACCCCTCCCAGAAATCAGAGACCCCAGGAGGGGCTCCCAACTCCTTCCACCTTCTCCCCACCCCTGTACCTTACCCCAAGGTTTGCCTTATGCATAAGGTAAATTAGGAGGATCGGCCAGGGTGGGTTAGAAGAAAAAGTGGTTAGTGAAAATTAATCAGCAAAGGAGTCAGAGCCAGAAACTGCTAGACAGCTCAAGACACTGTGCCCCTGCAGACTGACCTATCTATATTTCGGTTTCTTCTCTTAAACATCTCAGCAAGCCTGTGAGTGAAGTAGACATCACCATTGTTTTCCTTTCACAGCCTATAGTGTAATTTTCTCTATTAAAATACTCCAGTTAGCCTCAGACCAGCACAGGTAACTATTGCTATTCTCATGGCTTTATGATCCCTTTATACTTGTGATAAAAATGTTTTTGTGACTTTGCATTTTTCTGGTCGTCACAGAGACAATATTGAATCCCCATAACTCAATTTATTGAGTGGGTTAAAAAAAAATAAGCAGTACAGAATCACAGAACTGTGGAGGCTGGAGGAGACCTTTGAAGAGTCAATACAATTACTATTAGCATAATAGTATTTGGAGAGAGGGTGTGTATATGTGCATATATATTTATTAGCATATGGAGTAGTATCATGCAAATGCTGAGGAAGAAAACTGAGTTTCATCAGAAAAAGAATAGAAAGCACTCTATGAACAAACAACAAGTGTCTGCACACTTAATTACTGCAGTCTGTTGGTTGGCAAGCACTGATGGAAATGGACTTGGTCATTTTGGTAGGTTGATTACTTGAAACTCTATGTTCCTTCCCCAGTTCTGGATTTGACTAAAGCAGCAGTGTCCAAGTGAGCATTAGTGTAAGACAGCAATAAAAGAGAACATGTTTTGCTTTTAAAACACTGTTGGGTGCTTAGAACCTTACACTTCCTTCCGAATAATTGTGAATGGTCTTTATGTTTCAGTAGATACCAGAGAATTATTTCCTTTCTGTGTATTAGAGCTTTATTTGGTGTATGAAACGTATCTGTGGGCTACATTCTGTGCTAGCTTACCATTTCTTCTAAGATTACATCTCTTTATAAATCGTGCTATGTTAAAAATCAATTTCAGGAGAAAAAGTTGGGCTTGCAGCACAGCTCATCTCACAAAATACTGGTTAGTCTGTATGTAAAACTACCATCATATTAACCTTTAAAACTCTGCTACATTTCAGTTCATAGTATTTATTGGCTACTACTGTGCTGATTTCTTAATTAAATTGAGTTGTTTTCTAATCTTCTGTTTATATTTGAAGACAAGTTTTCTCATAGACAGCTTTTGTATGCAAATTTTACACTTCCTAAATATTAATTAGAACCTTAATAGTACTCCATCTGGTTAGCCAAGTTAAATTTTTAAGAATACTCCTTTAATCCAGTGATGTTAATATGTGTAATTGCCAGGTAAAGTGTTGCAACTTCTGTTTTAAGAGGAGGTGGTTGCTTTTTTCTTTTTTTTAATTCACTGTGGATTTAATTGACTTGCCTTAACATTTCCTAATAAGTGAAATAAAGATAAATTTCCTTATGATGTGATATAAATTGAGCTGTTATGCTTTCAAATTGATTACCAAGAAGTAGCCTGTAGCTGCTTACCGAAATGGTAATATTGTTTTGGAAGATGCTCAGCATTTTCTTCAGAAACATCATAAGTACTTTTATTTGAATCACCACCACTATAACAGTTGGATTCAGTGTAGTTAAGGGGGAGATGTGGTCACTGAATGCAAGAGCAATATTGGAGAACATTTTATTGTTTGCTTTGTCACAAGCAGAGCCCATCAGCAGCACAACCTTTACTACATGAGGTTATGTCCTTATCTGCCCCCAAAATGTGTTTCTTGATAGTAATATTCATTGCTTGCTATTAAAGATTGTTATAGGTTGGGTTAGTTCTTAGTCCTCCTATCAGGACTGTTTGACAACAGGAAGGTTGTAATCTGCCTTTCTGATGCTTGAAGGCTATGCTCAATGATCTCTTTGGGGCCCTTCCACCCCCTGACATCCTGTGATAATAAGTGCAATCACATCTAAAAGAAATAATTTTCTAATATGTCAACAAAAGGTGTAGTGAAACTGCAATTATTGGTCAGTTTGTCCTCAAAGTTCCATGGCCAATAACACTGAAGTTGTTTGCTGAAGACTGTAGTGTACTTAGCTGTTTGTCAGTGTAATTCTAGGCACAGCAGTGGGGTGAATTGCTGCTGTCAGACCTTGTGTTGGGGACTGATTACTGATTTCTGTGCTGCTCCACTGATTCTTGTACTGGTGAGAATAGAGTGATTCAAAAGAAACTCTGGCATAATCATTGAGCAACACATACTTTGAAGAGCACAGTATAGGGAGAAAAATTCTGTGGAACCTTTGGAGTATGAAGGAGGAAGTGCATGTGTGTGTGTTTTCATGCAAATGAAATGCTCAATAATTATTATAAAAACATATAATTTAGTTTCTGAGTTTTGTCTCATTTAAACATAGCTCTAGAAACTGAACTTCTTCTAAAACTGATCTTTGTCATCTTAGTAACTTTTTTGTGGAGACCTGGCTGCTTAAGAGGTACAGGATGCAGATATAAAGGCATCTGGAGGTGAAACAGAAAAAATGTTTTAAAAAACCCTGATATGCCCCAAACCACCTGTTTATTCAAAATCTGGATTTAAGAATTATGGATTACTCCATTTTTTTTTTTTCTTTGCATATGGCAGAGAACAAAGAATGCCATGAGCAGAGCTGATGTGTTCATTTGCTGGCCGAAAAACTTCACAGTAATGGCCACCCCTAAGTGTGGTTGGTATAATGTCAAAGCATGAATGACAAAGGGCATAGTGACAATATTAACTCCTTAGTAACACCTTAGAAAAATTGCTGCTTAGGATCAGCTGTGTTGCAGAAAGCTTGCATCACCATTACTTTCTCCAAGTTCAAACCATGATCCTCTGGAGAATTAAGTGGCATTGTAAAAATTGGAAAAAAAGAAAACCAACAAAAAAAACAACAATCAAACCAACCAAAAAAATAGTATGAGAACAGCAGTATATGCTGGAAGTTTAGGGTTTGGGGTTTTGGGTTTTTATAATTACTTATGTTTTCCAATAGCTGCTCTCTAAATAAATTTTTTTCTTGAATGAGAACCATGCTCAATTTTAAAATATTTTCTAATAATATTTTCTGTATCTAGGACTAAATTGGACACTGAAGCACTGAAAGAAAATGAAACTTTACATTTCCACTACTGTGGGATGGTTTGGATAAGGGTATTAAATAGAAGGATACCTTACTGAAAGAAAGCAGAGGTTCAGGGATCTACACTTGATACTTTAAAGTGTCTTAAAGGATAGAGATGGCAAGCAGGTCTGTAAGGAAAGCAAAAAATGAACTAAAACTCAGTGAAAGAACTGTTAATCCTGTCTGCAGGTAGGATGAGCACACTGAATAATACTTTTGAAAAAGACCCTGACTTCCTAAAGGCTTTAGGCACTTGCATCCTCACAGGTTTGAGTGCAGCTTAGGAAAAAAGAATCAGAAAGGTTTATTACAGAGGGAAAAAAAAAAAGTTGTTTCAAAACTGTTAACTGATAGTAGTTTGAGGCACCAAAACTCAGACTGCAAGGACTTGGTGTCTTCTGGCTTCTGCTAGATTCACAGAACATCTGTAATTTAGTACTTGTATTTCAGTGTATGCTTCACTAAGGTTGCACTTTTAGTTTAACGATATCTGAAGGGGGCCTACAGGAAGGTTGGGGAAGGATTATTTACAAGGTCCTGCAACAACAGGACAAGGGGCAATGGGTTTAAACTGGCAGAGGGGAGATTTAGACTGGATGTTAGGAGGAAGTTCTTTCCAGTGAGGGTGGTGAGGCATTGGAACAGGTTGCCCAGGGAGGTTGTGGCTGCTCCCTCCCTGGAGGTGTTCAAGGCCAGGTTGGATGAGGCCTTGAGTAACCTGTCCTAGTGGGAGGTGTCCCTGCCTATGGCAGGGAGTTGGAACTAGATGATCCTTGAGGTCCCTTCCAACCTTACCACTCTATGATTCTATAATTCTATGATATTTTGAAACAGTTTGTGCCAGTGCAGGTCCTCTATTGCTTTTCTGTGGGAGGTGTAAAACATTATGGAGAATGCTTTCCTCTTTTGTAGCAGGGAGATGCATACCCTTTACATGTACAGTAACCATATACAAAAATGTTTTATTCAGAAATTAAATATTACAAACAATTACAACCACTGGAAGTTTTAGTATCCAGTGAGAATAGACTACTTATCTGAATGTCGATATGTGTGTGTGTGTATGTATATATGCTCTAATTCCAATTCTTTATCTTTTTTCCATATTGTAGGAATTGTGAATGACAAAGAATCCAAAGATTCCATTACAGAAGGAGAGAATCTGGAAGAGGATGAAGAGGAGGAGGAAGGTGGAGCAGAGACAGAGGAGCAGTCTGGAAATGAAAGTGAAGTAAATGAGCCAGAAGACGAGGTGAACTTAGTAATTTACCTTGCTTCTCATAAAAAGGATGAATAATCAATGTTTTGATTACTGGTTACTTTCTGAAGCCCTTTTAATAACCCTTCCCAGAGGTAGCAGGTGAAATGTGGCTGTGCACAGCCCAGTCAGAGCTCTGAGGCTGTTTCCATCTGTTTTCTATATCTATAAAACTGAATGCAATGTCTGGGGCATATTTCAGAGAAGTTATGGCAGAAGCTGCTCAGGGTACATGCTACTTTTCAACAAAAAGATGCCTTTGTGGTTTTGACATGAAAACACTTTCAGTTAATTTTCTTTATCTGTTGTAGAAGCAAATGTATTGACTAGATGTCAGCTCAGTCATGTAGGAAAAGTACCAGTTGGTCAGAGTATGCCTGTATGATCTGACTAAAGAAGAGATTTATGGAGCATAACAACTTTCCTTGTTTACTGTGCCAATATTTTGAATAAGAAATAGCAGAACCAGTAAAAAAAGACAGGTACATAGAAACTTTAACTTGTCACTATGACACAGCAAAGTTGACATGATAGTGGTAGCCTTATCGGAAAAGGAGTTTGAGGAAATAGGAAACACCTTTTTCTCCTTATGCTTGGATTGGTTGGTTTACCACTAAGCTTTCTTTCAGCCTTCATTTCTCAGTATTAAAGTTCTTGAAGTTTGTTTGGGTTTGTACCTTGCCCAGCAAACTATTAAGAGTAGAATCTGAAATGGTTGGGGAGTTAGGAAGAGACCTCTAGAGATCTTATCAATGCTTCTTTGCTAAAAAGAGGGTCAACTAACAGCAGGTTGCCTGAGGCAGTATCCAATCAAGTTTTACATGTCTTCAGGGATGGAGGCTCCTGTTTGTGTTCACTCTATCACAGTGAGGAAGGCTTTTTTCCTTACACTTAAATGAAATTTTTCATCTTGTAGCCATTGTCCCTGGATCTGTCACTGAACATCAGACTCTTATGAGTCTGACTCCATCTTCTTCACTCCCTCCCTTCAAGCATTATACATGCTGAGAAGATCTCCCCTAGTCCTGAACCTTCTGTTCCCCTGACTAAACAATGGCATCTCTCAACCTTTCCTCCTATCACAGGTGCTGAAGTCCTTTAATCATCTTCATGCCTGTTGCTGGAATCACTCCAGTATGTCTGTCTCATACTGGGGAATCCAAAGCTGAGTGCAGCATTCCAGTTGTCTTGCCAGTGTTCAACAAGGCAGTTAGGCCTCGTTTGACCTGTCTACATCTTTGTGCTGTTGACAGCATTTTTCCTAATGCAGCTCAGTCAGCTGCCTTGGTTGCAAGGGTACATTGCTGGTTCCTGCTCAGTCTTCCACCAGGATGCCAGGTCCTTCTCTGCCAAGCTGCTTTCTACATGGGCAGCGTTCAACCTGTCCTAGTGAATGGGGTTGTAACTTTGCATTTCTATTCACTGAAGTTGCTGTTAGTCTGTTCCTCCAGTGTGCTGGTTTCCTTTGAGTGGCAGCATAACCAGCTGATTTATCAGTCATTGCTCCCTGTGTTCTACTGTGTTTCTGAAAATGTCAGATGAAACTAAGTGAGTTCAGACTGAAACATTAAATATAAAACATAGCAAGCACATCTGCTAGGAATGACATGAAGTGAACAGGTTTGGATGGGGCAAGGGTAGAAAACATACATGAGAGAAACCAGATGCAAGTGCGCTCTTGTTTTAAAACCATCAGAAGTTGTTTGTTGAATATTTCAGGAGGGCTCTGACAATGAGGAGGAAGAAGGTGAAGAAGAGGAGGAGGAAAACACAGATTACCTTACAGACTCCAATAAGGAAAATGAAACTGATGAGGAGAATACAGTACGTATTGTAGTTTCAGATATGGGAATTGACTTCTGACTCTTTGGTTTTCTTCCCTGAATGTTTTTTGCCAGCGTTGCTCATAATGTATCTGAGAAAACACAGCAAGAATACTCCCTGTTGTTCTTTGAAGTATACTTCAGAGCTTATTTTTATGTTTTCAAACTTCTGTTATTACCTTCTGCAAATGTTTATGCAGTCAAATTTACTACTACATGTTTTCACAGGACTGTGCACTTTCACAGGAATAGGTTGCATAAACAATGGTTTTGCAATGCCAGCAATGGTAACAAACTGATATGATAGAACGAAGTGAATTAATTGCACTTCACTCACTATATATCAGAACTGAAAGGGAGACAAACCAACAAGTGGAGAAATTCCTAAATATGAATCTGATATTGACAGATGTAATCATCTGTAGGAAAAGAATCCAGTTGAGCCTGAATTGAAGTACTTAGTAAAACATTGTTACAGAGCAGTGTGGTAGGGTGCTGACCTAAAGCATTTTTGTTGTCATACTGTGCTTTTCAAGTATTGAAGGGTAGTTCTTGTCCTGAAAAGACTATTTATCGTTATGGACTTACAGGAGAAAATAATTAGATGAGATGTGGTAGTGATAGAGAGCTTTCCTTATAATGCTGCCATATCTGGAATGTGTACATACACCTCTGTACACAGATGCTATGATGTGAGAATTTTTTGAGTGGCCACCATAAAATAAAAATCAGGAAGTAGTTCTTCAGGGAAATAATCCAGGCTGAAGAGACGTCTGTAACAATTGTTTTGTTTAAAGCTTTTGATTATGTATCATATGGAAGCAATAAGGACATTTCCCCCACTTATTTCTAGGCCAAATATTCATATTTCTGAAACATAATCGAAGTGTTTTGTGTGTTTTCCTCTCCAATAGGAAGTAATGATTAAAGGCGGAGGACTTAAGCATGTCCCTTGTGCGGAAGATGAGGACTTTATTCAGGCGTTGGATAAAATGATGCTGGAAAATCTTCAGGTATAAATATTTACTTCTTATAATTAATGTAGTCTGTGGTACAGCTGACTGTATTAGTTTATTTTTTTTAAAACTCCATGAGTGATTAATGCTTTGCTTACCACACTGAAGAACATGGATTTTATGTTTGGTCTTAGTTGTGGCCTATCCTCCATCTTTGGTTAAGTAGCTGTAGTAAAACAGTTAATTGTATTGTTTACCAAGTGACTATATGTTGCCATATATTTTACTAGATGGATAATAATTGCATCAGATATTACACACTGCTTCTGGTTTTAGACTATCCAAGCCTAGGTTTCAATGTAATTAAAATGTAACCACATGTAAATTTATGTAACTTTTTTAATACTTTTTTTTTTGGCATACTGACTCAGTTGTGGGAATTCACGAGGCAGGAATTATAAAATATGTAGTGATTTTTATTTCTGGAAAGCCCCATCCACAACTTTCTGTAGAACTAGTTAGATGGGGTTCAGAAATTCGGTTGGGAAGATCTTTCACAAGGATGCTTGCAGGGAATTTAGTTATTCAGAAAAATCAGAAAGCTTGGAGAAGGTTTACTATAAAAAATAGCTTTGCCGCACTTACAAACAAAAGGCAGCCTGGAGCCCTAGGGAGTGTCACGGCAGTGGAGTAGGAATTCGGAGATAGTCCCTTGGCTTCTTGTCAGCAGTCTGTGTGGCAGTGCCTTGAAGTGCAGATTATGGGGCAGCAAAGGGTAAAGCTCAGGCTTCTCGGCAGCTTACCCACAATTATGGCAGAGGCAGGTCCCTTCAACAGGCATGCAAGATCTGGTGGTCGAGAGCAGGGACTATGCTTTTGTATCACTGGATGGCCCTTAAGGACTGACTCCAGGTCTAAGTCAAGGTCCAAGTACAAGTATGCTGGCAGTCCCACGCTGGCTGGACTGTGGCTAGCAGTTCCTCTTAAAGCCCTCTCAAAGTCCCACTAGATAATGTGTCCCATTGTCATATATATGCTGGGGTGATTTGCTCTCCCCCATTCAAGCCTGTGGGGGTGGGGTAAGATACTTGACACCTATTCCTTTCACATTCCAAACCCTCGGAACCAGGGGTAGAGGGGAGCAGAACAGTTTCATACCCCATTCAAATCTTCGGTGGAGCAGGGACTTGGGTGTGCCCCACCACACACACCTGGTAAGTAATTAATACTGTGCATAAGAGATGCTCTACGATGAATACATTAAGATGCTAAAAAGAAAATCTTTATGTAGAATGTCCATTGTCAAATGTGTCTAACCAAGCCTCTGGATTTTATTTCTTTAAAAGGTTATCCAAAATGTCTTCAGCATATAAAGTATTCTGTCTTGTAACTTTTTTTCACAAGCAAAGAAACCAAGGGAAAAATTTAATAAAACCTAGCACATTTAATTATATATTACTCTGTTTTTCTGGTAGATTCATATTTTCATGACTGAGAAAATTTAATGTTGCCAAGTTGATATTTTTAGAATTTGATCATTGATGGAATTTTCTTCCTTGGTGTGTTGTTGTTTTTTTGTTTTGTTTTGTTTAAAAGCAACGGAGTGGTGAATCTGTTAAAGTACATCAACTGGATGTTGCTATTCCACTGCATCTCAAAAGTCAGCTCAAAAAGGGGCCCCCACTTGGAGGTGGGGAAGGAGAGTCAGAGTCTGGAGACACCATGCCATTTGTCATGTTAACACGTAAAGGAAACAAACAGCAGGTAAGAGCTTACGTAAGATATAGATATTGCTTAAATAAATAATCCTATCACTTTATGTGATGGTTTAGGAGTTCCCTACCCCCCACACACTTTGTAAAATGACCCAGACTAGAACTCAACTGGCTGGAAGTGAAGGACTGAAGCTCTATTTACAGCTCAGCACAATGTACAGCAAATATATTCACTATATACAGGAATAGTTACAAAAATATACAAGTTAAAGGTAATACAGAAACACAACTCTCCTCCCAGAAATCAGAGACCCCAGGAGGGGCTTCCAACCACCCTTCCACCTTCTCCTCACCCCTGTACCTTACCCCAAGGTTTGCTTTACACCCAAGGTAAATTAGGAGAATGGGCCAGGAGGGTTAGAAGAAAAGTGGTTAGTGAAAATTAATTGACAGAGGAGCCAGAGCCAGAAGCTGCTAGATCCAGCAAGAGTCAGACAGAGACTGAGACTTATCTAATGTTTTGCTTATTGTTCCCAAACAGTTTTTTTTTTTTTCAGCAAGCGTATGAGAGAAGTAGACATCATGATATTTTCCTTTCACAACCTATAGTGTAATTTTCTCTATTAAAATATTCTAACTAGCCTCAAACCAGCACACTTTATTACAAGTCACACTTAGACTTTGGAAGTCATGGACTTCCTTATTTTATTCTAGGATGAGATTGACAGAACTAGTTTTTTCTTGATTGTTAATGAAATCATGTAGAGGAATCCTGTGGTTAAATGATGCAAATTTTAGTGATTACACCAGTAGGTCAGTGCTGTGTCTTACATGTGTTCTAAATATAATCATGGAAGATGAATGGATGTAGTTGGTGGACTGCTATTGAAGATTGAAAGGTATAGGATAAAAAAAAAGGGTATTCCAGAATCTTCGATGTTATTCAGGTTTTTCTGGAAACGCTTTCAGCTTCCAATGAGGATACATGACATTCACTAAATTCTGTTTTCTAAGTAGCTGCCACTTGGCTGAATTCCTGTAACTTGCAGAAAAAAGTATCTCTGAAGACATTTTTAGGGGACTATTCTAGAACAGTTTGCGTGAATCTCTCAAAGACACTTTAATGTAAATTATTTTAAAACAAATCAACCCCTTGTTCCGTGCAGCCAAGCTATATATTTATCTTGGCTCTCTTCTCCAGTGTATGTTTGAATTTTCCTAGGTCAGAAAATACTTAGTATACAAATCAATATCCAACACGTTCAGCATGCATTTCTAGTCATGGTTTAGGTCTTTCAAAGAAACACATTCATTTTGGTTTTATGAACTGATGATGAAAATGAATATCTGCTTTTGTTTTACTTTCCATAGGAGCTCATTGTTCAGTTCTGTACCTCTATAAAGTGTTTAGATCCATAGTGTTACTTCATTCTGACTTCTGTTACCTCAGTTGTGATAGCAGTGTAACTTTTGAGGTATACAAACCTGAAGTAGAGCCTTTCTCTACTTTCATGTGAAAGACACATCAAAAATGTATGTGAAAAGGAAGGTCTCTTGTAAAGACTTGAACTAGTGAGTGTGTGCTGTGGTAAGTGCTTTGAAAGGGTAAGCAGTAATACTTGTTTGAGTGAACACATGTATGTTTGCATTTAGTAGTAATGATGAACTGGTTTCCTTACTACATTTGTTTGGTTGTTTTCCTGCAACTCAGATGTTGTATAGAAAGTTGTACAGAAGTTGAGTGGGAAATTTTAGTTGTTGTCATGGGCTGAGAATGAATATAGGAAAACTCTATTAAAATAAAAAGTTGGTTAGCTTTGTCAAGACAGTTTACTGGGAGTATTGGTAGTGAACAAGAATTTTAGGATCTTCATATTTGGTGTGAGGGGAAAATATTGCCAACATGTGGCTTAGGAAGAAAGCAGAGCTTGTTCAGGAGTTTTTCCTGCTCCTCCCCCAATATTTGTTTTTGGGAGTAGGCTTTTCCTGCTAAAACTCGTCTCAGTGTTTCTAGAAATGCAGAAAATAGTTGCTTCATAGACTGCTTCAGTTCTTGAGTGAATGAAAGGCTTCTTTGTCCAGAATTCTGTATTGAGAAAAAAAACCAAAACTTAGTTTTAATAGAAGAAATAAGTAGGAAAGAAGAGGTGGAGTTGAAAAAAGCTATTTCATCCCACAGTACTTCATTTTAAATCTGTGAGCAGAACATGCACATAATTTTGAAGTAAGGATGCTCATTTTACTGCGAAGTTCATAAAATGATGGCATTACCCAGGTTGGAAGAGACCTCCAACCTGTCACCCAGCCTTATCCAGTCAACTAGACCATGGCACAAAGTGCCCCATCCACGCTTCTCTTCAGCATCTTCAGGGACAGTGACTCCACCACCTTCCTGGGCAGCCCATTCCAACGCCAGTCACTCTCCCTGTCAAGTGAATATCCAGCCTATACCTCCTCTGGCACAACTTGAGACTGTGTCCCCTCATTCTGTTGCTGGTTGTCAGGGAGAAGAGACTGAGCCCCACCTGGCTACAACCTCCTTACAGGTAGTTGTAGACAGCAATGAGCTCACCCCTGAGTGCCCTCTTTTCTAGGCTAAACAACCCCAGCTCCCTCAGCCTCTCCTCACAGGGCTGTGTTCCAGGCCCCTCACCAGCTTTGTCACCCTTCTCTGGACGTGTTCTATTACCTCAATATCTCTCTTGAATTCAGGGGCCCAGAACTGGACACAGCGCTCAAGGTGTGGCCTGACCAGTGCTGAGTACAGGGGCAGAATAACATCCTTTGTCCTACTAGCCACGCTGTTCCTGGTACAGGCCAGGATGCCATTGGCTCTCCTGGCCACCTGGACACACTGCTGGCTCATATTCAGCCTACTATATGCCAACACCCCAGGTTCTGTTCTGCCTGGCTGCTCTCCAGGCACTCTGTCCCCATCCTGTAGTACTGCTTGGGGTTGTTGTGGCCAAAGTGTAGAACCCTGCACTTAGCCTTGTTAAATCTCATCCCACTGGCCTCTGCCCACTCATCCAGCCTGTCCAGGGCCCTCCTACCCTCCAACAGATCAACAGCAGCTCCTAACTTGGTGTCACCTGCAAACTTACTGATGCTGGACTCAATCTCCTGGTCCAGATCATCAGTAAATATATTGAACAGGGTCAGACCCAGCACTGATCCCTAGTGGATGCCACTAGTGACAGCTGTCAACTGGATGTGGCACCATTCACCACTGCTCTCTTGGCCCAGCCCTCCAGCTAGTTCTTGACCCATATCAAAGTGAATCTCTCCAAGCCACAAGCTGTTGGGTTTGCCAGGAGCTTCTTGTGGCAGGCTGTGTCAAAGGCTTTGAAGTCCAGGCAGACTACATCCACAGCCTTTCTGGCATTCACCAGGAGGGTAACCTGATCATAAAAGGAGCTCGGGTTGGCCAGGCAGGGCCTACCCTTCCTAAACCCATGCTGGCTGGGCCTGATACCTTGGCCATCCTGTAGGTGCTGTGTGATGGCACTCAAGATGACCTGCTCCATAACCTTGCCTGGCACTGAGGTCAGACTGAACAGGTCTGGAATTTCCTGGTTCCTTCTTGTGGATGGGCATCACATTGGCAGCTTCCAGTCTTCAGGGACCTCTCCAGTGAGCCAGGACTGTTGATAAATGATGGAGAGCACCTTGGCCAGCTCATGTGCCAGCTCTCTCAGCGCCCTAGGATGGATCCCATCTGGTCCCATGGACTTGTGAGGATCCAAGTGGCTCAGCCAGATCCCTTACTGCTTCCTCCTGGATTACAGGGGGACTATACTGGTCCCTGGCTCCATCTGTCAGTTCAGGAGGCCAGTTATCCTGGAGACAGCCTGTCCCGTTAGTGAAGATTGAGGCAAAGAAGGTGTTAAGTACTTCTACCTTTTCCTCATCTTTGTTACTCTATTCGCCTCTGCATCTAATGATGAGTGGAGATTGTCCTTGCCCCTTCTTTTGCCATTAATAAATATATTTATAGAAGCATTTTTTTATTCTCCTTCATAGCAGTGGCCAGTCTAAGTTCTAAATGGGCTTTTCCCTCTATTTTTTTTCCTTTGAGACCTAGCAACATCCTTAAACTCTTCCTGGGATGCCTTCCCTTTTTTCCAAAGATGATACACCCTCTTTTTTCCCCTTAATTCCCTTAGAAGTTCCTTGCCCATCCAACCTGGCTGTCTGCCTCATCGGCTCATCTTTCAGCCTATTGGCACAACCTGCTCCTGTGCCTTCAAGAGTTCTTTCTTAAAGCAGGTCCAGCCTTCCTGGACCTCTTTGTTTTTTTAAGGACTCTTTCCCAAGGAAATTTCTGAGTTAGTTCCTTAAATAAGCTGAAGTCTACCCTTTGCAAGTCCAGTGTGGAGGTTTTGATGCCTTTCCTTGTTTCACCATATATTGAAAACTCTGTAATTTCATTGGCACTGGACCCCCCCAAGCAGCCTCCAACCACCACATCTCCCACCAGCCCTTCTCTGTTTGTGAACAGCAGGTCAAGCAGCGCTGCACCCCTGGTGGTCTCACAGATGGGATAAGAAGCTATCCTCCATACACTCTAGGAACCTTCTGGATTGCCCCTTCTCTGCAGTGTTAAATTCCCAGCAGATGTCTGGCCAGGTGCAGCTGTAAACTCAGATTCTTTGAGGGTCAAAAGGAGTTTACACACAACCAGGAAGGCTGTAACTAACTTCTCATTTGCCCAGTCACTGCAGTGATAAGTGTCACTACCTCACTGTGTCACCAGCTTGTTTGCTTGGTGTGTTAGCAGTTGGCTTGTGTGACGGTTTGGGAGTTCCCTGCCCCCCCCCCCACACTTTGTAAAATGACCCAGACTAGAACTCAGCCAGCTGGAAGTTAAGAGATGAAACTCTATTTACAGCTCAGCACAATGGACAAGCAGAGACAGACACAACAGACAGGAATAGTTACAGACATAGACAAGTTAAAGGGAATACAGAAACACAACTCCCCTCCCAGAAATCAGAGACCCCAGGAGGGGCTCCCAACCACCCTTCCACCTTCTCCCCACCCCTCTACCTTACCCCAAGGTTTGCCTTATGCCCAAGGTAAATTAGGAGGATGGACCAGGGAGGTTAGAAGAAAAGTGGTTAGTGAAAATTAATCTGCAGAGGAGTCAGAGCCAGAAGCTGCTAGATCCAGCAAGAGTCAGACAGAGACTGAGACTTATCTAATGTTTTGGTTATTGTTCCCAAACAACATTTCAGCAAGCGTATGAGTGAAGTAGACATCATGATGTTTTCCTTTCACAGCCTATAGTGTAATTTTCTCTATTAAAATATTCCAATTAACCTCAAACCAGCACAGCTTGATTTCTGTATTCTTTGTCAGCAGTACTGTTGAAAATAGAAATCTGCATTAGAGAATACTGATGAAAATGGAACATGAGATACTTCTTTCTAGACAATAATTGAGGTCTGGTCCCAAATAATTTGCATGTCAGTGTTCAGTCAGGTGTTAGTGGAACACTGACAACTAGTTTCATAGAATCATAGAATGGTAAGGTTGGAAGGGACCTCAAGGATCATCTAGTTCCAACCCCCTGCCATACCAAGGACACCTCCCACTAGTACAGGTTACTCAAGACCTCATCCAATCTGGCCTTGAACACCTCCAGGGAGGGAGCATCCATGACCTCCCTGGGCAACCTGTTCCAGTGTCTCACCACCCTCACTGCAAACAACTTTCTCCTAACATCCAGTCTAAATCTCCCCTCTGCCAGTGTAAACCCATTGCCCCTTGTCCTGCCATTGCAAGGCCTTGTCAACAGTCCTTCCTCAGCCTTCCTGTAGACCCCCTTCAGATAGTAGTTTTTTGAAGCAGCTGTTTCCCAGCAGCATGCAACCTGGATAAATAGTCATTGCAGGCTAATAGTTACAAATGGGTCATAGCTTATGTTGTATTTTTCAGTCACAGTGGGATTTATAGAAACAGGCAGTAGCAAAGATACTGTGTAGGCCAGTGCCTTGGAGTAGGCAGCTGGGGTTTTCCATCTGTCAGCTGTAGAAAAGATGTTAGATTACAAAACTTACGCAACCAGTAGTAGATTGAATGTGGTTATTGGGAATTAAAATATGACTTCATGGCTTATTCACAAGCTATGAGAGCAAGGGGATATAAATGTTGCCATCCTAAGGGATCAGAGCTGAGCTCTATCTAGCAATGTTTGGTGTTTTTGAATTGGTTCACATTACCTGGCATAATACTTCTTGGACAGAGCTGAGATTTAGTGGACAAAAATAAACCAGCTAGTCTTAAGAGATTTGGTTAATACCCAAGACAAAAGATTTCTTCTTGTTTCAAACTTTTTTTTTTTTTTTAGCAAGTCCCATGAAAAAATAGCAATGTCCATGGAATGGTCAAGGCTGTCCTTGAATGTAGCATTATTTCTTGGTGATGCTTTTGTGAAACTTGGAATCCAGTTTTCTGAATGATCGTTTTTCATCTTTCTTCAGTAGCCATATTCTAAGTGAAGGCCTTGTGAAAATCTATGAGCTGGGGACAGAACATAAGAGGGGTTTGATGCACCTCTTCACTATTGGCAAATCAGAAATATTTTGTTTGCTTAGTAATCATATCCTTTAGTAATTGTCATCAGCAATTTGATTACAGATGGCAACTGTCTGATTGCCTTGAGATAGTGACTCAGTGATACTTTGTTAATTAGCAGTCTGGGGTTTGTATCAGTTTTTCTTTTGCACCCTTCTATGCTTTCCTTTTTTCTGCTTTAAGTATCCTGTCTAAAAGCACCAATCCCATGAGTTGATAAATCCATAGAACAGATAAAATTTAAAGGACACATTAAGGTGGCTGAGGAGCTTAATGGTGAAGCTGAAGAAGTATTTTTATCATGAAGTGCTGCAAACAGGTTAGTTATTCACATAGTTTGCTTAATGCTTCTCTGGGAACATGCATAGTCTTCTCAGCAATGAGTAACTAAAGCTTACTTCTCCACTGCCATTTCAGGAGCTTCCTTTTTTTAATTCGTCTCCACACACCTTTATAGCAAGTGTGTTCAATACATTATATGTTTGCTCTTCCTCCCTCCCCAAAAAACACCAAAAAACAAACCTCACAACCTTTTGTCTGGTTTATCTCACCTAAAAAAATCTTGTAGTTAGATTTATTTTTTTTTTAACTATACCAAGCTTTTTCTTATCTTTACCAAGAGTCTATCTTAATGATTTTAACCAGTTTACTTTCATCTTCTCATGGTCATTTGCTGCTAGTTGAATGTGACTATCTCATAGATACCTTGAGATTTCTTAATTTCATTAAATACTAACTATGTGCAAGTGAGGCTTTTACTATATACCTTATCAACAGAGGTTTTGGTAATGTAACTTTCTGTCTGCAGCTTTTGGTGTTGTAGTGGCAAAGAACATTGAGAACTTTCCTCTTATTTCAGTGGAAGTAGATCTCAGATGACAAGAACAAGCATCAGGATTCAGAGTAGCTCATGGAATATTGAGTGATTATTCTTAAATGCATTTTTTCCAGCACAGAAATATTAACTTGCATTGGACATGCAGTTGAAGGAGAAAGTGAAATTATTCTAAGTATATTCACAAATTCTAGCATTAAGGGATTTTGGAAAACAATCATTTCAGTTGCAGATGAGGTTAAGGATCAAGTCTGTGTTTCAGAATGATTGTAAAAACGTGTTCTGTGGAATAAAAACATGAGTTCTCTGTCTGAATACCTCAGCTGTTGGTGGAGTATCAAGTTTACTATAGCTTTTATAATATAAAAGCTATTTATTTTATAATATAGAGCTATTATAACATTTACTATAGCTTATGGCAAATCACAGAACCTGCTGAAGGTGCCTTATGGCATTTTGGGTGTTTGGGATGAGTAAAATATTAAATTTGACTCCACAGTTGTCTCCAAACTAATAAGCAGCGCTGTGGAGCTAGAATTATTCTAAAAGTACCAACCAAAGAATGGTGGAAGATACCTGAAATACTTGGAATGTTTCTCCTCCCTTGTCACAAAAGATAATAGTAGAAATTCTGCTTTGGGAATTCATCTCATTTTAAGGTAAAGGCCTTTGGAATGAGGTGCAGCTTTCTGAGTCGGTTATGGTGCTTTTACCACAAGACCATGGTAACTCACAGTGAGGGCTTTGGCAAATAGGAAATAAAGCATATAACTATGTGTTCTGGGGAAAGTTAATCAGTGTAGTTCCCACAAATACCATGGTTAATACTCTCCTACCTTAGCAGTACATCAGCTTTTTAATTTGTTGTCTGCTTCTTCCTTCAGGAGACTTTGTATAGAATCATAGAATGGGAAGGTTGGAAGAAACCTCAAGGATCATCTAGTTCCAAACCCCTGCCATACCAGGGACACCTCCCACTAGTACAGGTCACTCAAGGCCTCATCCAACCTGGCCTTGAACACCTCCAGGGAGGGAGCGGCCACAACCTCCCTGGGCAACCTGTTCTAGTGCCTCAGCACCCTCACTGGAAAGAACTTTCTCCTAACATCTAGTCTAAATCTCCCCTCTACCAGTATATTCTCATGCTTGTTTGAAAACAAACAAAACCTGAGACAAACCCCCTATAAAACAAAACCAAACAAAAACCCCCAAGAAAAACAAACCAAAAACATCTCACCCAAACACAAAACAGACCAAAGCAAACACACACAAGCAACAACAACCAACAAACCACAAAATAACTCCACACCAAACCAAAACCACCAATAAATAAACACCCACCAGTAAACAAAAAAATAAACCCCAAACCAACAAACACACTTTCCAGTAGAAACTTGTGTAGAAAGTACCTTGTTGGGATAACCTAGAAATAACTATAACCCGTGTTTATTTTAGATTTGGTTTGTGTTTGTTAGGCTTTTGGGTATTTTTTTCCTGTGATGTGCACTTAAACTTCTTCTAATTTACAGTTTAAGATCCTAAATGTACCAATGTCTTCTCAACTTGCTGCAAACCACTGGAACCAACAGCAAGCTGAACAGGAGGAGAGAATGAGGATGAAAAAGCTCACTTTGGATATCAACGAAAGGCAAGAACAAGAGGACTACCAGGGTGAGAAATTCACCAAATACTTACTTAGTCTTTTCAGAGGATTTTTCGTGATTCTATAGAAAATATAATTTGTGATAATTAGAAGGTCAGGTTCTGAATATTGGGGTGTTTGGTGTGTGTTGCTTTACTTAGTTTCCCCCAAAAAGCTGTATTTCAGTTTCCGTCATTCATTGTTTTCTTCTTGGTCTCTCTGTTTAAAGAAATCCTCCATGAAAGGGAGTTTTCAAGCATGCCTCAAATATTGTCATTCCCATTTATTTTGGGGGAAGGGGAAGAACTGAAATTCTGTGAAAGTAAGATAACAACAAAATTAATTGGATGTTGTGATGGTTTGGGTGTTCCCCACCCCCACACACTTTGTAAAATCCCCCAGACTAGACTCAACCAGCTGGAAGTTAAGGACTGAAGCTCTGTTTACAGCTTAGCACAATATACAAGCAGGTATATACACTATAGACAGGAATAGTTACAGAAATATACAAGTTAAAGGTAATACAGAAACACAACTCCCCTCCCAGAAATCAGAGACCCCAGGAGGGGCTCCCAACCACCCTTCCACCTTCTCCCCACCCCTCTACCTTACCCCAGCGTTTAGCTTACGCACAAAGTGAGTTTGGAGGATCGACCAGGGAGGTTAGAAGGAAAGTGGTTAGTGAGGTTACTCTGCAGAGAGGAGAAAGCAAGAAGCTAGAGAGACCAAGACTCTCCAGGAAGGTTCCTTTTCTATGTTTTGTGTACCCCTTTCAGCCAGCCTATGAGTGAAGCAGACATCACCATTGTTTTCTTTTCACAGCCTATAATATAATTTTCTCCATTAAAATATTCCAATTAGCCTCAAACCTGCACAGATGTTTGTGGCATTACTGCATGATCAACTTGCACTGAGTTGGGTACAAGAGTAACTTAAACAAACCTTAAGATACTAATAGGTGTTTTTCAGTAAGTATGTAAAATATTCATCAGTCTTGTAAATACTAAGAAAGAATTTTAACCTGATAAATAAAAGCTGTCACCTCAGCTTCGTATTGCTAAAGGTTCTAAGCACGCTATGGATCTGGAGTGTAAGAATACACAGAGAAAATGGGGTTTCATACAAATGAAATACCAAATTGTCTAAAGATAGGTAAATCAACCATTTTGGAACCTGGGCAGATAGAGGCAGGCAGTTGATACAAGATATCATATAGCCCTAAATTGGTGCTCTCCATGTGTTTTGTTTACCAAGTGGTTTGTTGTTGGTTGTTTTTTTACCAGACGCAGATTTTCTTGGCTTACTTGCTTGTAAACAAAACCAGATCTACTGATATTCAGTTCTTAGTTAGCATTTCCATTTAGCATCTCCATAGTTCTTGCTCCCTTTTTTTTTTTAAAGCTGCTGCAGTCTAGTGTTAATCACAGTATAAGTGATTAATTAGCAGGAAATCTCATTAAAGGTATTTAGTGAAAGGTCATTGTTCATCAAGAAATGGGAAATTTAAATAAAAGCATCTCTAATTTTCAACTCACTATGGAATCTTAAGGCTGCTTGCAGAACTTTGACAGTATAAGAACTAAAGTTGTAAAAAAGGAGTACTTTTCTACTGTCTACTGTAAGTAGAAAAGTCTACTGTGATTTTCTACAGAGCTCTAAAGTGGCAACACAATATATTCTTACTGTTAAATGTAACCAGCTTAAAAGCTTTTCTGAGACACTCCCCTCTTAAAAAGACCACTTGTGAAAAAGGAAGAGAAGAAAAAGAAGTAGGTGATACTAGAATTAGACTTCTGTGTGCTTTTCTCAGACTTTTTGTGGAGGGTATTTTCTCCTTTATGGGGATTGTGATATTTTTACTAGTGAGGACATTTGGGGTTTTATACCTTGTCATTCGACTTTGTTGCTATTTTAAGTTTGTTTAATTTAAGATGTTATTGTAAGGAATTGTGCTTCTCACTCAAAATTATCACTTGGATTTTGTCCAGAAATCAGACAACTGCTACCAGTTGATAACTACTAACAGGCGATTTTTTTTTTTTAACTTTCTCATGGGTTGTTGAGGTGCTGTGTATAAAGCATCAATGTAGGAGGAAAGATAGGAGGAAAAACCCTATGGATGAAATAACTTTTTCTGTAATTGATGTCCAGTTTTAGATCAGTTGTTGATTCTATTTTTATTAAGTAATGTACACAGTGAAACTGAACTAAAAAAGACCTATTAATCAGGTTAAATTAAATGGGCTGTGGTGCCTTCCAATTTTGAACTATTTTTTTATTTAGATTTTTATAGTTGATTGTAACCTTTGAAAAGCCAACTTGACTGTAACAAGTTGGTGCTTACCAACTGAAAGAAAGAGTTGGTTTTAAATTCCTGTTTCAATCTTTGAAGTTTTCAAGGGAAGAAGATGTCTCAGTTTCTGGAAGGATGCCTCAGGGTTATCCCAACATTTTTCAAGTACATTTGGATTTGTGCTTTTGTTTGTGGTTTTTTTCCATCATCTCAGGATAGCTAATGGGTGAAAATTGACTAATGTACTTCAAAGTCATATCAGATAATAATGAAACACTTCATGAGTGTTTATTAGTGACTCTTGAATTTAGCCTAGTATTTTTGTGTAGTTTTTTTATTTTCCATCTCTAGAACCAAAGCTGACTGTCAAACCTTCCACCTAGCTAATACACCCTGCTCCCTTGCCACTGCTTCCTTTTGTCTGCTGTTACTCAGCTTCTCAATAACTGACTTTTCACAAACCCAAATACTTTTACACCTGCAGTATAGTAAACAGGAGACAGGCATGCACACACTTGTTCGCTGCTTGCATCTAGCACCTGGCTGGCTATGTCCCATAATATTTTCTTATTTTCCTTCTGGGTCTTGTCATTGCCAGCAGAGACACACAGAATTGTTGTGAAGGATGTTGTTTCATGTTGTGTAGAAAAGTGGCCTGGCAGTGCATTGAATGGCTTGCTCAGCTGTTTCCAGCTGTTTATAGGGGACCATACAGAGCCTGACTGCACGGTTTATTAACTTTTGACGCCAGTTTTGTATCCCCATTTTTTCCAGGTTTGGCTCAACTTGCTGAAAGCTTTGTGTGCATTTGGTAAATGGCAAGAGAATCTCGTTAGAGTCTCTCTTTTGCCCTGTGCAAGTCATTGTGAGAGTAGTGGAAGTTTTGTTTTTAGCAGATGATGGGTATGTGTCTCCAATGAGATTACCAGAGATTAGAGAACCAGACAGAGCAGACTTTCAAACATAATCTGTTTAACAGCTTATCCCACTTTTCCCCTTCATTTATTCCAGCTGTCTGTTTGGTGAGCAGTTTGGTTTCCTGCACAGGTGGACTGTCAGAAATACTTTCCATTAGATGCACTAACATGGGCAGAGGTTACATGGAGGTTCCTGTGATGTATTTATATATCATAGGATATATATTATTATATTGGCTGCTTAATAACTGTTACTTTGTCCTGGTAAAGAACCATTTTTATTATTAAAAAACCAAAATCACAGTTTATAAATGAAGTTGTACCAGATCTCTAAAGCTAATACTTGTAAGTTGGATATCTAGAGCTAAACTGGACTTCTTTCTGCATCCACCTATTTATTCCCACTGATGATGAAGTGACATGCTCCATCCATGGGACAGCTGGTACAATGTAGGTCAGCTGAGTCACCCTCTTCTCTGTAAAAGGATCCTATTATGGCTACCTTAGGATTAAATACCTGGCTTGTCAGTGCCTAATTTTAGGACAGGTTTCTTGCTGAGTCCTTAATTGGCAGCAGCATTGTCCAACTGTTACTATTTCAGGGTAATTTAATGTTGTGGCTTCTCACACTGCTGTGAGACTCTGTCCCTGATCATTCATAAAGTCATGGCTGATGTGTTTAGAGGGAAAAGGTCACAGCTCCTTTCTTTAAGCACCTGTGATGAAAACTGATGTTGGCAGTTCCTTCTGTAAGAACATCTGGAAATCAGGTTGATATTTCAGGCTAGCTTGGATTTGTCAGAGGTTTCTGTGCAATTGAGTAACATTTTATTCCACAACAGCTGAATTTTAACCCTAAAGTGTAAATAAGGTGTCTCTCAGATGGCAGTGAAATGTGCTTGTATAAATTCCTCTTTCAAAGGATGCACAGAAAATGCATTTAACTTCTTTTTCTGTATGGCATTGCAGAAATGTTGCAGTCTCTGGCACAGCGTCCAGCTCCAGCAAACACTAACCGTGAACGACGGCCTCGTTACCAGCATCCGAAGGGAGCACCTAATGCAGATCTAATCTTTAAAACTGGTGGGAGGTAGGACAGTCTTCTTTTAAATGTGGTAATTCTGGTTCTAGGCAAGTAATTACCTTCATAATTGAAACAGATAATGATCTGTGTAATACAAGTGCATGTGTTGGTTGTTTCTGTTCTAAAGCGTTCTGTTAAAGTACTGAGCTACAGTTTTGTGCTTTAACCACAGTGTCTGTAAATATGTCCTTGACAGAAGTTTGGAAGACAGAGGATTATTTTTTCAGCTGCAAAGTGGCTGTTAGTCTGAAGCCTCTGTTTAGGGGAAAAGATTCATGTCTGCTTTCACAGTGAGAGTGCAGAGAGTATGCTCAAAAATACCTAGATAGATTCTTGTGCTTTTTTTAGTTTAGTGAATTTGTGAGGTCTACCTCTGTATCTGAAGTTCTGAGTAGAAATAAAGGTAGGGAAGAAAGGAGGACATTTGATTCATGGCCTGCAAGACCATACCAAAACCACAATTAAAATGAAGAGAGCCATTGCAGATTGCCTAATAAGTTGTTCTACAGCTTTACCATATCTTCATGTGTCTCTTCTCACTCAGAGTAAGCTTGAGACCAAACCATTAAATTAACCCTGCAGCACAAATGTGAATAGAGTTTCACGTGAAACACAGACTGCTTTCATGTCTCACTTTTCTTTGCAAAGTTAATTTTGAAACTGGATAGATGGGAAGGTTTACCTTATAATGGTTTTGTCTTTGTAAACTAGAAACAAGTTTATATAAGAATGCTGCATTACATTAACGTTGACAAACTTCTGGGTGCGTTTTCCTAGGCATTTCATAACCTCTTGATGATCACTCACTCCACCAGGATCCTGTACAGATGCTGTTTGTATTTCAGAAAAAAACTACTTTTTTAAAGGAGATTGTTTTAACTGGATCTAACTGAATAAAATGAGTAGTGCTGTCCACTTAACATTTTTCATGCCACTGGCCTAGTAATGTCCCTGAAATAGAATCATAGAATGGTAAGGTTGGAAGGGACCTCAAGGATCACCTAGTTCCAAGCCCCTGCCATAGGCAGGGACACTTCCCACTAGTACAGGTTACTCAAGGCCTCCTCCAATCTGACCTTGAACACCTCCAGGGAGGGAGCATCCACAACCTCCCTGGGCAACCCGTTCCGGTGTCTCACCACCCTCACTGTGAAGAACTTCCTCCTAACATGCAGTCTAAATCTCCCCTCTGCGAGTTCAAACCCATTACCCCTTGTCCTGTCATTGCAGGACCTTGTAAATAATCCTTCCCCAGCCTTCCTGGAGGCCCCCTTCAGATACTGGAAGGCTACTATGAGGTCCCCTCGAAACCTTCTCTTCTCCAGGCTGCAGAGCCCCAACTCTCTCAGCCTGTCCTCATAGCAGAGCTGCTCCAGCGCTCTGATCATCCTCATGGCCTCCTCTGGACCCACTCCAACACTTCCATGTCCATCCTGTGCTGAGGACTCCAGAACTGCACACAGTACTCCAGGTGGGGTCTGACAAGAGCCAAGTGAAGTGGCAGAATCCCCTCCCTTGCCCTGCTGGCCACGCTTCTCTTGATGCAACCTAGGACTCGGTTGCTGTCTGAGCTGCATGTGCACACTGCAGGCTCATGTTGAGCTTTTCATCACCCCAGACTCCAAGGTCCTTTTCCTCAGGGCTGCTCTCCAGCCATTCACCACCCAGCCTGTGTTTGTGCTTGAAATTGTGCCTACCCAGGTGCAGGACCTTACACTTGGCCTTGTTGAATCTCATGAGATTGGCCTGGGCCCACCTCTCCAGCCTGTCAGGTACAAACTGTTCAGCTACACTCAATGGCTGTAAAGCTTGCAGGTGTTTCATGTATGACTATGTGGTTTTCTCTTTCATGGAATTATTTAGGTTGGAAAAGACCTTTAAGATAATGTCCAACCCTTAGCCAAGTACTGACAGGTCACTCCTAAATCACCCCTAAATCTTTTAAAGCCCTCCAGAAAAGGATGACTCTACCGTTTTGTGAAGTAACCTGTTCCAGTACTCACCAACAACTTCACTGAAGAAATTGTTCCTCGTGTCCGACCTAAACCTCCCTGTGCTGCAATTTGAGAACATTTCCTTATGTGCTATCCTTTTTCACCTGGGAAAAGAAATCGACTTCCACCTTACTACAACCTCCTTTCAGGTAGTATTGGAGAGCAAGGAGGTCTCTCCTGTGCCACCTTTTCTCCAGGCTGAACACCTGGCCACTCTTGATAAGATTTGTGCTCTAAACCCTTCACCAGTTTTTTACCCTTTGGACATGCTCCAGCACTCCATGTCTAGCTTGAGAGGACCCCAGAACTGAATACAGTATTCAAGGTGTGGCCTTACCAGTAGCCGGTACAGGGAGACAAGCACCTCTCTACTCCTGCTGGCCGCACTGTTCGTGATACAAACCAACATGCTGTTTGCTGTCTTAGCCACCTGGGCATACTGCTGGTTCTCCTTCAACTGGGCATTGACCAAAATGAAACCTCATGAAATTCAGCAAGGCCAAGTGTAGGGTCCTGCACAAATCCAGGCTGGGTGGTGAATGGCTGGAGAGCAGCCCTGAGGAAAAGGACCTTGGAGTCTGGATTGATGAAAAACTCAACATGAACCTGCAGTGCAAGCATGCAACCCAGACAGCAACTGAGTCCTGGGCTGCATCAAGAGAAGTGTGGCCAGCAGGGCAAGGGAGGGGATTCTGCCACTTTACTCTGCTCTTGTCAGACCCCTCCTGGAGTACTGTGTGCAGTTCTGGAGTCCCCAGCACAGAAAGGACATGGAAGTGTTGGAGCGGGTCCAGAGGAGGGCCAGAAATATGCTGAGGGCTGGAGCAACTCTGCTATGAGGACAGGCTGAGAGAGCTGAGGCTCTGCAGCCTGGAGAAGAGAAGGCTTCGAAGAGACCTTAGGAGTAACCTTCCAGTACCTGAAGGGGGCCTACAGGAAGGCTGGGGAAGGATTATTGACAAGCTTTTGCAATGACAGGACAAGAGGCAATGGGTTTAAACTGGCAGAGGGAAGATTTAGACTGGATGTTAGGTGGAAGTTGTTTGCAGTGAGGGTGGTGAGACACTGGCACAGGTTGCCCAGGGAGGTTGTGGCTGCTCCCTCCCTGGAGGTGTTGAAGGCCAGGTTGGAGGAGGCCTTGAGTGCCCTGTCCTAGTGGGAGGTGTCCCTGCCTATGGCAGGGGCTGGGAACTAGATGATCCTTGAGGTCCCTTCCAACCTTACCATTCTATGATCCTAAAACCTCTGAGTCTTTTTCTGCTGGGCAGCTTTCCAGCCACTCTTCCGCTAAGCCTGTAGTGTTGTGTGGGGTGGTTGTGAACTGAATGCAGGACCCAGCGCTTGGTCTAGTCAAATGTCATACAACTGGCTTTGGCCCATCAATTCAACCTCTCCAGATCCCTTTGTAGTGTGTCCCCCAAACAGGTAAACTTTTCCACCCAAGCTGGTGTTGTCAGCAATCTTTAATGAGGGTGCATTTGATCCCCTCATCAAAATCTTTGGTTAAGATATTTAAAGATAACTGACCCCAATACTGAACACCACTTGTGACCCACCACTAACTGGATTTAACTCCATTCACCACTACTCTTTGGGCACAACCATCCTGCCAGATTTTTACCCAGTGAAGTGTACAGTCACCTGAGACATAAGCAGCTGTGAAATGCCATGGCAAAGTCATCTCTCCCAAATGCAAGCTGTATGAGGAGCACACTGCAGTTACTCTTCAGGCACAGCAGCCAGATTCAGTACGTGGGATATTTGCAAAGTTATTTGGGGTTGGGGTTTTTTTTTGATGTCTCTTTGGAAATCTTCTTATTTTCAAATCTTTTAGGAAAAATATAGTGTAAGACTTCAGCGTAAACTAGGACAGACATTGTCCAGCCAACACTTTAAGCAGCATTTGCTTGCAAACAACTGTGCCATACACTTGCAATTCTGATGTCGCTTTGTATTATGTAATTTACACTTTGTTCTTATTAATCTGTAAGCTCCTTAGAGCAGGGACCAGGAGGTTTGCTTTAGCAGGAATATTTTATTTTTTGAATAGTGCAATACTCAGGCTTGCAGTCACGTTGAGCCATCTTAGCCTGCAGAAAGGGAACTATGCTTTTCTTAACACCCACTGAAAGACATTTAAGCAAAGATTTATTTAATGGACTTTGGGCCCTTCAGTACCTTGCTTACTTCTGGTATAGATTCTACCACCTACATCTTTAGAGCTGTTGGAGTGAGGCCAGAGGAGGGCCACAAAGATGATCCAAGAACTGGAACACCTTTGCTATGAGGATAGGCTGAGGAAACTGGGATTGTTCAGCCCAGAGAAGTTGTTTCTGGAGATACCTGTTGATACCTGAAGGGATCCTACAGAAGGGCTGGGGAGGGACTTTCCATAAGGATGTCTAGGAGTAGGACAAGGGGGAATGGTTTTAAGCTGAGGGAGAGCAGGTTTAGACTGGATCTTGGGAAGAAGCTCTTCAGTATGAGGGTCGTGAGACTCTGCAATAGGCTGCCCAGGGAGGTTGTGAATATTTCCTTTTTGAGGATGTTCAAGGCCAGGTTGGATGAGGCCTTGAACAGCCACATCTAGTAGGAAGGCATCTCTGCCCATGGCAGGGGGTTGTAGTAGATGATCTCCAATGTCCCTTTCAACCTAAACCATTCTATGGTAAACCCACAGTAAGTGGAAGAATGAATTAGTGGCTGTGGCTATACAGCATGCATTTTGTTCAAAATCAAGAGAAAACTTTTGCACTGTTCCTGTTAATATGCTTTCTCTGCACAGAATAAAATGCAGTGAGATTTACAGACCTTGTCAGGTTTCTTGTTATTAACCACACGCAAAAATGTTGCTCAGTAGCTAGAATTTGATGCTGCTGAACTGTAATTGCCTGACTGGGTAGTTGCAAGGTTAGCATGTATTAAAATCTGAAAGGAGAAAATTCTTTTTTGGACTCCATGTTTGAGGCTGGCTGGCCTTAGAGATAGTTTACTGTGACTCCATTAGAAGTTGAGTTCCTTGATTTGTTTGAGCAGAACTTGAAAGGCTAAAATTTTTGCTCTTGTCTCCAGGGGACTTGACTATCAATCAGTTAAAAGGTTACCTTCAGCAAACACAGAATTCACAGAAGTAATGTGGTTTTGGGATTTTTTTTTGTGATTAGGATTGTCATGAAAATACTGATTCGCAATACTGGAGAACAGTCTCTGATTTCAAATAAGTGTTTTGCCTTTGTTTAAAGAGATTTGATCTCTTTGTTTAGAGAAGTTTGCACTCTAGCAAGTTGCTTGCTTATGAAGTGAAATGTAACCATGTTTGAAATCTGTTTAAAAACATTGATTGCTAGGAAAGAGAAAAGATTGTGGTGAGGCACTTGACTGTAGAGAACGGGGCCTTACCACATTGTTTTTACAGCTGTTAAACCTCTTATTAAAAGCAGCAACCTCAAAACTCAGTGCTTTTCTGAGAGTGCAGTCAAGAAAGAACTGTTTTTGTCCAAAGGCCCATTGGGGTGCAGCCACAAGCTGACAAACTAAATCCTTGAGTAACCTGTACTAGCGGGAAGTGTCCCTGCCTATGGCAGGGGGTTGGAACTAGATGATCCTTGAGATCCCTTCCAATCTTACCATTCTATGATTCTATATTCAGTTAATTGGTAATTCCAGATCTCCTATTTGTCTTTGACTCTTATTTCTCTTTAACACATTTAATAAGGAAAAATGAAACATGATGTTAATAACAGGATGCTGGGATTTTATTAGCTATTCTTATAATAAAGAGTGTTTCATTAATAGTGAAAAATTGGAATATAGCTAGTATGGAAAAAATACTAATGTAATTTCTAGTTCCAGACGCTGGACAAGCACACTTTATACCTCACCTGCTGTGTAGTTAATGCATTGACCAATATTATGTTTTGAAGCTTTCCATTCACTTTTTACTGATGCACCAGAAGTCTTGGGAAGCCTAAATCCCGTTTCTGCTAGCCTCAGTCTGGCTGGTAGTCACAGACTGGCACTGTCACAAACTGGACAGTCCAAACTCATAGGTGTTGGTGTGGCACTGTCTTCAACTGCCAGATCTGTCCATTCTGCTGCTTTCGAACTCTAGTTTCCATTTTTAATAATCTCTTGTATTCTTAAACCAAAACAAAACAAAAATACAACCCCCCTGAAAAAAATGAGGTCATCACTTCAGCAATAATGTTTAGCTCTTGCTTCATGTATTTTTAAGATGTAATGGCTCCCATCTGCACATTGTAGGTATTGTAAATACTGAAATATTTGTGTGCTCAATTCACCTTAACTTACTAGCATCTTTTTCACCAATATTTTAATCCTGACCTTTTGTCACATGCCATTGCTCACCCTGTACTACATCATTTTCCTCAGTACATGCACATGCTAGGGCAGTGTATTGGTTCAAGTTTAAACTTCCCAGGGCACTCAAAAATACAACTAACAGAAACCAATACAATGATAGGATGTCTTCCCCTCACCTCTTCCCCCACCCCTGCAAAGAAGTGAATTAGATGTAGATAGAGAGGGGGTAAAACACCCAAGGGTGGAATCCACTCACCTCATGGTCTGACAGAAGAACACACTAGTTCCCATGTGCAAGACAAGTGATGTGCTGTTCAATTCCATAGGTCATAGAATCATAGAATGGTAGGGTTTGAAGGGACTTCTAGTTCCAACCCCTTGCCATAGGCAGGGACTCCTCCCACTAGTACAGGTCACTCAAGGCCTCATCCAACCTGGCCTTCAACACCTCCAGGGAGGGAGCAGCCACAGCCTCCCTGGGCAACCTGTGCCAGTGTCTCACCACCCTCGCTGTAAAGAACTTCCTCCTAACATCCATCCTAAATCTCCCCTCTGCCACTTTAAACCCATTGCCCCTTGTCCTGTCATTGCAAGACTTTGTCAATAGTTCCTCCCCAGCCTTCCTGTAGGCCCCCTTCATCTACGAGTCAGGAAAGAAACTGGCTGTGGCATGACAGATAACTTAAACTTAAGTTTCCCAGGACTTAAGTTAGTACTTTCCAGTATGTTTCTTCTCTTGCCAGCATACAGAGATGTATATGTACTGTTTACTCTCAAAGGCTGGTTTCGTGGCAGGAAAACTGAAACCGGAGATCAGTCTCTGAAAATAATTTCTTCTGTCCATGCAGGGAGCAGCTCAGGGCAGTCTGAACTTGAGATTCTGTTTTCCTCTTTAAGAAGTACTGCCCCCCAAAAAACCCCTTATGCATCTGAAAGCAAGAAAAAGCATTCTGCAGAATAAGGCACACAAAGAACTGTTCATGAAGGAGCATTATGTTTAAAACAAAAATAAATTCCAGGTGTTCATTGTGTTTCATGTTCCTGTTTCTGGTTAATGTGATTAGGGGAAAGAGAACAGAGAACACCAAAGCTGAGATTAGTTGCAGAAAGCAGAGCAGAGCTTTGAGAAGGAGGTGTTTGGAGGAGAGAGAGGCTACTTGGAATTAGTAAAGAAATGCATAACTCCAGAAGTGCACAAAGCATTGTGAAGTGATGGAGGACAGGAAGGGATTAGGCAGAAGTGTGAAATTTCATTTCAAAGATCTGACATGTTAAGAAACGCTGAGAATTTTTTATGATCTTGTGATGTCAGGAATGTGCAGAAGGGCTCATACCTTCTCCTGGGCCCATTTCAGTTTAAGTCCTAATACTGTCTTTCTGACCTGGATTCTACCAGCTTCACATGAGCAGCAGATATGTGATTATTTCCTAGCCTATGCAATGGTGTCACACTCCTGTGCTTTTTCACTTGTTCCTGTTTTCTGCTCCAACCATGGTTAGGTAAAAATGTGTCTGTTGTGTTTACCTCTATACATAGTCAGTAGAGGCAGTGTTGGTCCTTGGACAATGATGTTGAAAGGATGGCTGTAAGATATTTATACAAATTAGCAACTGTTGGTATGAGGAAAGGGAGATGGGGGAGTAGGTGGCAAAAAACTGATTCATTTTACATGTACAGTTGAAGATGTCTTTAATTACAGCTACTGGTAAAGGTTTGACCTTGCCAAATACTGGCTTGGATCAAATTTACTAATTTGGAGAGTAATAAAATGTGAAATACCTGGACTTTTTTGAAACATTGCCACTAAGTTTTTTTGGGTTTTTTTTTACCAGCACATCTTGCCCTAATCCACTGAAACACTGTTTACTCTGCCTTACCTGCCACCAACATGCCAGGGCAGCTGCTGTTTTGGATACAAGTCATTTCTACAAGCTAGCTACCTGCAGCTAGTACTCAACCTTTTCTTGTCAACAGCAGATTTTTTTTCCTTTTTTTTTTTTTCTCTGTATGTTTTAAAAAGGGAAATGGAGAGATAAAAACATTTGAGGTTGCTTCTCAGTTGTAACATTCTGCAAGTGAAATCTCATCCTAATACATTAACATTGAAGTTCCTTTCTTTTGTAATCACATAAATGTTCTTAATAACAAGTATGCCACAAAGAACTGGAATATTGCATCAGAGGATTGGAGCACCTCTCCTATGAAGACTGGCTGAGAGAGTTGGGGTTGTTCAGCTTGGAGAAGAGAAAGCTCCAAGGAGACCTTATAGCAGCCTTTACAGTATTTGAAGGGGTCTACAGGATAGCTGGAGAGGGCCTTTTTACAAAGGCATGGAGTGATGGAGCAAGAGGTAATGGTTTCAAACTGGAAGAAGCTGCATTTAGATGAGATGTCAGGAAGAAATTTTTCCTTATAAGATTGGTGAAGCACTGGAACAGGTTGCCAGTAGAAGTTGTGGAGGCACTGACCCTGCAAGTGTTCAAGGCCAGGCTGGATGGGGTCTTGAGCACCCTAGTCTAGTAAGAGGTGTCCCTGCCTGTGGCAGTGGAGTTGGAACTAGATGATCGCTTCCAACCCAAAGCATTGTGGAATGGCATAATCATAGAATCATAGAATGGTAAGGTTAGCAAGGACCTCAAGGATCATCTAGTTCCAACCCCCTGCCATAGGCAGGACACCTCCTACTAGTACAGGTCACTCAAGGCTTCATCCAACCTGGCCTTGAACACCTCCAGGGAGGGAGCAGCCACAACCTCCCTGGGCACCCTGTGCCAGTGCCTCACCACCCTCACAGGAAAGAACTTCCTCCTAACATCCAGTCTAAATCTTCCCTCTACCAGTTCAAACCTATTGCCCCTCATCCTGTTATTACAAGACCTTGTCAATAGTCCTTTCCAAGCCTTCCTGGAGGCCCCCATCAGATACTGGAAGGCTACTATAAGAGTAAAAGAGGGTTGAAGCCAAGTAATGAAAGCAATGCTGCATTAAGCTGTGGTGATGAATCAACTCAGCACTTCCTGGCAAAAACACAGCGTGTTTAAATAAAACAATTCTGGATGATGGAAGCAGGCATATATATATATATTTACATAG
>VWZE01002894.1:423001-459879 GCA_013396675.1 Eubucco bourcierii
GCGCAACTTGAGACTGTGTCCTCTTGTTCTGGTGCTGGTTGCCTGAGAGAAGAAAGCAACCTCCTCCTGGCTACAACCACCCTTCAGGTAGTTGTAGACAGCAAGAAGGTCCCCCCTGAGCCTCCTCTTCTCCAGGCTAAACAATCCCAACTCCCTCAACCTCTCTTCATCGGGCTGTGCTCGAGGCCTCTCACCAGCCTCGTTGCCCTTCTCTGGACACATTCAAGTACTTCAACCAGATTGATGGCAGTGGATGGAGGTAGATTCAGGAAGTGGTTGTCCACTGTGTGGTAGAAGTGGCCATGTGGTGAGACGGGAGCAGCAGGAACAAGGGTTTTGCTATCAGGCAGGCAGAGACAAAAAGAAACAGGAAGTTCCTGAACTTTTATAGGGGGCTAGACAGGAATGGCTTAGAATCATAGATTGGCTTAGGTTGGAAAGGACCTTAGAGATTATCTATTCCAACCTTCCCCCCTCCATGGGCAGGAATGCCTTTCAGCTGGACTCTGCTGCTTGATACCTCATCCAACCTGGCCTTGAACACCCCCAAAGAGGAGGCATCCAGAACCTCCCTGGGCAGCCTATTCCAGAGTCCTACCACCTTTGTACTAACAACTTCTTTGTAAGCTCCAGTCTAAATCTATTCTCCTTCAACTTCAAACCCCCTTGTCCTATTGCCACCCTTACAAAAAGTTGCTCTCCTGCTGTACTGTAGGATCCTTTCAGATATTGGAAGACAGCTCTAAGGTCCCCCTGGACTCTTCACTTCTCTAGGCTAGACAACCTCATCTCCCTTAGCCTATCCTCATAGCAGAGGGAATTTGCCTTCATTTGTCTGACTTTTGAAAGTCATGCAGATAATAGAAAATTTCAATTTGAATACATAGAGGGTAGAAGAAAATCAAAATCACTAGTAGTTGATTTCAGTGCTTGCCAACCTGCATAATATTGTATGATACTAAGCTTTCTCTCCTTTCTTTTCTTAGGAGACGTTGACCCAGCAGCCAGTGTCATTTCCTTAGGTCCTGTATCTCTGATGTTGTGGATAGTGGAGTCCTCCAGTGATTAAACGAGAGCAGCGGACACATCTCAGCATGTCAGTCTAAGAGCGTTCAGAATCGAAACCTGGGACAGGCTGGGGCTGTGGGCCAGAAACAGCAGCCACCCCTCTTTCCCCCCAACCCCACACAGAACAAGTGGAAGCTTCCAGTCATGGCCTACCAGAAAAAAAAAAAAAAAATTAAAAAGGAAAAAAAAAACCAAACAAAAACAAACAAACCAAGCGCTTTTTGTTATGGGAACCATGTTGAGGGTTAATTTTCTCTTGGGAGCAGAAGTAAATGAATGAAATGGTTAACTTAACCAGTGAGCAGCTCAGTGAAAGCAAAGATCAACCTGAAATGCAGATGGATTACACTGGAATGGAAAAGGTCTTTGACAGCTCAGGATGTGGGAGAAGGAAGTTCTGACCTTGAGGCAAGTTACGTTATCCCCAGATTGAGCACTTGGGTTGGAAGAGTGCTCTCTGGGGCTGCAAATCTACAGGAGATAAAGGTGGAGCAAATGATGGAATCTAAAGGAAAAACCCTGGCAAGTAGCATAATGCTTATCAGACACTCCTCATCAAGAAAGTTCTTGATTAAGGAATAGCCTTTGCTGCCTGTTGAGCAAGAAAGAGGGAGTGGGTAGAGATGAAAAACTGAAGAGCCAAAGAGGTAAAATATCTGTTAAGGTTTAAAATAGAACATGGAGTTGATTAGCACAGGGTGTTGACTTGTACTGCTTGGAACAGCCTGACACCAGCCTAAGGACAGGGATATAGTTGAGCCCATTGTATGTATCATTGAAAACCAAAATGTGCCAGTCAGCGTAACAGGAGGCTGTCAAGGAGTGGATCCAAATATTTTGTTGATCTTCATGGGTTGATAAGCCTCTGTGTCTATTGAAACAAAGTTTAAAAAACAGGCAAAAAAAAAAAAAGAGAGAGAGAGAAAGGTTAAAGTCTGGAAACAAGTAGAAATTTTTATTTTTTTTCTAAGTAGAAATGAGGTTTCTTGGTCTGTTTCTGACAATCTGTTATTTATTAGCATAGTCTTTTGTTTGCTTTCAGGTAGAGGTAGTTAATTGAGTTAAGGAGCTCATCTGTATGTTACTACTAATTGGTTTTTCTAGCTCTTTTAAAATCCTTTTTACCACTGGTTTTGGTTTCTGCATGTAGGAAGAGAGACTTGTAAAATTGTAACATTTCATACAGAAATGCCTCCTGATCTTCACCAGCTTCAGAAATCTGACCTTTGCCAATGCTGCAATAAAGTGTTGTAATTTAGAGTTGCTGTCTGTGTCTTTACATTGACTCTCTTCTTCTGAAATGATGTTTTGAGGAGTTTGTAGTATATCATGGAGCTTGGACACTGCTTCATACAAGCAGTGTAATGACAGATGGTGCCATTTTACCAGTGCAGAAGGACTCTTGCTCCAAGAAATGTACCACACTTAGTAAAAATGCAAGACTTTCTTGCTGCTTAACCAGGAGTTGTAACCTGGGTTCATCATTCCACGTGAACTGTCATATGCATGTAGTTTAACCTGGGTTTAGTTAAGCTGGGATTTACTGGATTAATGAAGTTCTCTCTTGTGACTCCTTGCATTGGCATTTCAGTGTGTGCATGTGAAAGGGTGCAGTGCTGTGATGGACCATACATGGACCAAGAGTAGAGAGGAGCAGAACTCTTGGTGATAATTTGCTTGAAAACAGTGAAATTATGCCCTAATAGTGCTTGTGTTGTCCCCAGGCAGTCCTGAAATGAAGACAGCAGCCTTCTGCTTTGAGAAGTGATACTGTTAGCTGAAGCAGTTACAGGGGATTTTAAAATGCAGAAGCTTGCTAGTGATGCTTTGGAGAGAAAAAGGCAAGTTTTTAAAAACCAACCTGCTTCCAGTCATGTTCTCTTGATTATAAGATTGAGCACCAAGAGCAGAAAAACTGCAAATGCAGCTCTAGATCTGCTCCTTCCATGTGTTGTGATGACAGTCATGGGGTGGAGAAATCCTAGAATCATTACTGTATGTTTTCCTCAAGGACTGCACTACTCAAACTGCTTGTGGACAATTTCCAGTCTGCAGAGTGTGGCTTGAGGTTTTGAGAAGCTGACATGCAGATGTGTTCCTCTAGATTTCTGCCAGATCTCACTTGTAAGGAGGTCAGTATCCTGGGAGGGTGCAGGCACCCAAAACCTCCACCACGACTTCACAGCTGCCTCCAGGCGTAGTTGTATCTGCCCATAGAAGGTACTTTCCTGCATCACTAGGATGAGCATGCCCTGTAAGGAGGACTGTGCTGTAGGAAGACCAGGTATTTGTTTCAAGTCTGGTGTGATGCTTTTCATACCTTTTTTTTATTCCCCACACATTTATTGGGTATATTCATTAATCACATTAACTCTTTTAGGAATGTTTTCTACTACAACATGGCCATACCCATTGGTCAAATCTAATTTCCTCTGTCCTGATGAGAAATGCCTACCTGTTCCTAATAGCAAATTAAACATCTACTTGCAGTTCAAGGTAAAGTCAACATCCTCTTCTCAACTTACTTAGTTTCAAAAGCGTTTACTTTATCTAACTTTATTAACTGCCTGAAAGTAAGACATGAATTCACCTTGGTTTTATTTTCAGTGTAATGCTTTGGATGGAACATGGATCAATGGAAATGTCTTTAGATGATCATTTGGAATACTGCATCCATCTCTGGAGCACAGGAAGGACATGGGCCTGCTTGAGTGGGTCCAGGGATCCAGAGGAGGGCCGTGAAGATGACTGGGGGGAGGACCCCTGCTACAAGGACAGGTTGAGGGAGCTGGGCTTGTACAGCCTGCAGAAGAGAAGGCTTTGGGGAGACTTAATAGTGGGCCTTCTGGTACCTGAGGAGGGCCTACAAGAAGGTCAAAGAGGAACTGTTTGCAAAGGCCTGTGGTGATAGGACAAGGGACAATGGCTTCAAACTAGAGAACAGTAGATGTAGATTGGGTGTCAGGACTAAGTTCTTTAGCATGAGGGTGGAACAGGTAGCCCAGGGAGGCAGTTGAGGCCCCATCCTTGGAGATATTCAAGGTCAGGCTTGACAAGGCTCTGGGCAACCTGATCTAGTGGAGGATGTCCTTGCTGACTGCAGGGAGGTGGAACTAGATGACCTTTGGAGATCACTTCCAACCTAAATCATTCTATAATTTGCTGAAAATAGATTGAAGTCTGTTGGGGATTTCCCTGACTTCAGGGAGAAATCAAAGATTAAGTGAAACCTTCAGCATGTAATTTTTGAAGCACTTATTCTAGTGTTGCACTGAACAAAAACTCTCATGTCAGAAATTGTTCTGCATGGCACAATCAGGGTTGAATACAAGTAGCAAATGAAAAAAAAGTTCCCATTTATTTTCTGCTTTTCCATTTGCTGGCCCCACAACCTGGTGGTGTGGCTGGATGGTGTACTGCTGCAGAGCAGTTTTGCCGCCTGATTCATGGAGGACTTTCTGCTCTAGGGACTGCATTATGCTTTTTATTTTCCTTTAATGAATATTTAATGGAAATGATGAGGTGGGCGGGCAGCTTGGTTTTGATACAGGAACAGGTGACTAAGTTATATTTTTATCAGCTTTTGCCTGTTATCTCTGAGTAATGCTGCATTACCCAGGATGTTTAATTAATGAAGCTATGTTTAATATTATTGCTCTTCTTTCCTGCAGTACAGTGACCCATAGGTGCAACAGGTCAGTGGGGAAATCCTGCCAAATTCAAACTATGGCATCCTTCCTGGCAGAGAGGATGCTAGTTGAAGGTCCTCTCATGAAGTGTTTCTAAAGCAAGGTTCTTAAGTGTCCCTGAAAGTAGCTGTCTCTGGAGCAATGTAGGTGCAGGGAGGAGAAACTGTTTGATGTTCTTGATGGCGTAAAATACTTCTGTTATCACCTTCTAGAAAGAATTTGGATTTCAGTCAGGTCCAGGCATTTGAAGTTGCTTCTTCACTGATGTCAGGCTTGTTGAGCTACCTTGCTGACAACTGGAAAATGTGTGGCATGATTGTAGTCAACAATTTTTTGCCTCAGTTCTTTTCCCACATCTCTCAAGCCTCTAAAACTCAAAGCAAGGACTGGAGGGATGAAATCTCTCCCCTCACAGGAGATTGTGACCACTAAGTCTGTGGGACCTGATGAGATGCACCCTTAGTCATCCCAGAGGTTGGAATGCCTCTCCTGTGAAGAAAGACTGAGAGATGAAGTTTTTGAACCTGGAGAACACTTTAGGGAGACCTTATAGCAGCCTTTCAGTGCTTGAAATGGGACCTGTAGGGATAGGATGAGGGGTAGCAGTTTCAGACTGAAAGGAGTTGGATTTAGATTGGATACATTAGAAGAAATTCTTTGCAGTGAGGGTGGTGAGACACTGGAACAGGTTGCCTGGGGAGGTTGTGGCTGCCTCATCCCTGGAAGTGTTCATGGTCAGGTTGGACAGAGCTTTGAGCAACCTGGTCTGGTGGAAGGTGTCTGTGCCTGTGGCAGGGGGATTGGACTGAAGGATCTTCAGATGTTGCTTACAACTCAGACTATAGTCTTCACCACCATAAGGACTGGAACACAGGACATATAGAGACACACTTATGAGTATGCTCTTTGCAGGCTTCAGACCTGACATGGCACTTGGGAATTTTTTTTTCTCAGTACATACTTTTTCTGTGTCACTTGGTGCCCAGTTTGCCCAGTCCTGCTGCACAGCACAAGAGCACACACAAGAGAAGAGAGAACATCTGTGAAGGCTGCATGGCCTTATTTCCTTGCTGTCTCCTAACAGAAATGTGGGGATTGTCCAGTGCAACCATAATAGACATCATTTTATATGTACTAAGGCTTAGAAAATATCTTTGTAGTGTGGAGACTTCCCTATTTGTTTAGCTTTTCAGCTTTGCTTTTGTTTTGTCTTCCCAGCAAAGCAGCAATTTTGTGCTTGGCAGGGCAGCATGAAGAGAGCCCCAAGGAGTTGTCACATTTGGCTGTGGCATTTTATAGGTGTGGCCTTCTCTGCATTTCACATGGTTTCACTTAAGTGATATGGTGACATGGAAAAGTGCTCACTTGGGTAGATGGCCCAGCACAGACTCTCTGGGCTGGCAGTGTGGCTTTTCCCAGTCTGCCCAGCTGACCAGGAGCAGCACTGATGCAATGGCTGTGGCCAAGGGCATGTGAGTAACAGTCCATGCACATTTCCCCTGAGTCATGGAATGGTAGTGTTTGGGAGCATGTCTAGAGGAGGGCAGTGAGGCTGGTGAATGGCCCAGAGCACAAGAACTATGAGAAGCATCTGAGGGACATGGGATTGTTCAGTCTGGAGAAGAGGCTAAGGGGAGATCTCATTGCTCTCTACAACTACCTGAAGGGAGGTTGGAGCCAGCTTCTTGTCCTCTGTGCCAAGAGACAAGACTGGAGGAAATGGTCACAAGCTGCACTAGGGGAGGTTCAGGCTGGATGTTAGGAAATACTTCTTCACAAAGAAGGTTGTCAAACATTGGAATGGTCTGCCCAGGGCACAGAAACAGGCTAAGGGTGTTCAAGTGATATGTGGACCTGATGCTTACAGACAGGATTTAATGGACTGGATGATCCTGGAGGTCTCTTCCAACCAAATACATTCTGTGATTCTGGAAGGGACCTCTAGAGATTGAGTTCATGCCCCCTGCCAAAGTAGGATCACGTAGTGTAGGTCACACAGGAATGCATCCAAGGCCTGTGGGGCAGCCCAAGCAGGTTTGCTGATCCCCTGTATCAAAACAGCTGTTGTGCTTCCTGTGTGGTGGTGGTGGTGAAGTATACATGAAGGCAGACAAATGAGAAGTAGACAGACTTGCTATTTACTCTTGACCCCAAATGGCTGTGCTGTACTATAAAGACCAGATACCCCTGCCAGGTATCCTGGTCTGAGTTAGAAGTTCTGTTCAGTGATTTTTACAGATTCACAGATTGCATCAAGTTGGAAGAGACCCTCAAAGGGTCATCTTATCCAGCCCCCAATTTCAGATGACTTAAACATCTAAGCAGTGTTCTGGATCATGGATTCTCCTTTTCTAAACTGCCTGCAAATGCAGCTGTCCTGGTTTGAGCTGGAATAGAACTAGCCTTGTTCAGTGATTTCAGCTTTTCAGCTTGGTCTCTTCTCAGTGACTACACTTTTCAAAATCAACAGTGGTGTTTTGCAGTGTCTGCTTCTAGCAGTGGTAATGCTCAGCATTTCAAGTTAGCACCAAGGGTTGGTGTGCAGACCAAGGGCAGTGCTAAATCTTGTTGGTTTAGATTGGATGTTTGGAAATCCTTCTTTACTGAAAGGTTGCCCAGGCATTGGAATAGGTTGCCTAGGGAGGTGATGGCATCACCATCCCTGGAGGTGTTCAGGAAACATGTGGACATGGCTCTTCAGGAAATGGTTTGATGGCCATAGTGGTGTTGACAGTTGGATTTGATGACCTTAGAACTGCTTTGACTCAAAAAGACCTCTATGATTCTATGTTGGAGGTGCACCAGGAGAGAGGAGTGGACAGTTCAGGTGGCCTTAAACTGACCAAGGAGCTGTTCCACGTAAGCCATATTCACTATACAGCTGAGAGATCACAAGGCTCAAGCTCTCTTCTTTCTCTTCAAAAGCTGGTATGCAAGCAGGACTCTGTCCATGCTGTCTCTGGTTTCTGAACCTAGTTCCAGAATCCAGTTCCTGAATATGGTTCCTATGTGATGCTGAGTCCATTCTGGGATTTCTGCTACATCCTCAGTGGTGGCAATGCCTAATTGCCATCAGGGGTTGGGTTTGATACTGAGTTTGTATCTGTTTCATTTTACTGTTGTTATTTTTATTAAACCTGTTCTATTTTTTTTCTTTTCTAACCCCAAAATCTATCTCCTTTATCCCTTTTCTCCTCCCTCTGGGAGGGAGAGGGATTACAAGGAGAGGGATTACAAGAGATGCGATGACAGGACAAGGGGCAATGGGTTTAAACTGGCAGAGGGGAGATTTAGACTGGATGTTAGGAGGAAGTTGTTTGCAGTGAGGGTGGTGAGGCACTGGTACAACTGTGGTGAGGTTGCCCAGGGAGGTTGTGGCTGCTCCCTCCCTGGAGGTGTTCAAGGCCAGGTTGGAGGAGGCCTTGAGTGCCCTGTATTAGTGGGAGGTGTCCCTGCCTATGGCAGGGGGTTGGAACTAGATGATCCTTGAGGTCCCTTCCAACCTTACCATTCTGTGATTCTATGATTAAGAGAGAGTGTCTGTCAGTCATTTAGTGGCCAGCACAGCCCTAAACCTTGACCCCAGGGAAGTGAAGTATTTTCAAAACGAAAACATGACCAATTCCATGAGCCTGCTCTTGTCTCATGATAATATAATACTTTCATTTTTCCTTTTCCTTTGAGGTTCAGCACTAATTCTTTCCACACCGAGGTGATTTTTTTTTTTTCCCTCAGCCACAGCCTTTCTGCCCTGCTGAAGATGCTCATCTGAGAGGACACTTTGCTGCCTCTCCTCAGAACTCAACTATAAATAGTTTTTTTCCAACCACTCCTAAGAAAGTCCCAGCATGCTGGGAGTAGGAAACTATCTGAGCAAGAGTCAAACGAGTGAGTAAGTGTCCAAATATTTACTTTTATTGTTTGAATTATAAACTTTGCTTTTAAGTTATTATTGTCAGGGTAGGATTGTGGCATTAAAACACTTGGCATTTCTGATCCTTGGTTAGAAGAACAAAAAGACTCCTGCTTCCTTCCTTCCTTTCTTCCCACCATTAACTGGATCCAGGCCATTGGGCAAATAAAAACCATGGCTGAGACACTTCAAAAGGAGGTAGAAATTTAGACTCTGTTGACATTTTATTTGTTCTTTGACATTTACCTGCAGGAAAAAAGTTTCTATCATGCATGTGAGAAAGGGGACTGACCTTTCTTGGCTGGAAGAAAGTCCTGGTTGGCAGCCTAAGAGCTTGAAAACTTTGACATATTTCCCCCTTTTTGTTTTTCTTCTGTTTTTCCCAACTTTTTGGTAGCACTTCCAGGTTGCCTTGGTGAGGACAACCCTGTTGCTTGCTCATTAACGTGTTTCACATGTGTAACAGTCATGAGTGGGACCTGGGAAGTGATTTTTGGCTGCTGGTGATGCTGTTCTCCAACTAAGGGTACTGTCATGGGATGAACATTTTAGCTGCAGCATAGCTGCTGGCATTCTTTAGATTCTGGAGACTGTAGTTTTGTAACAGTTCCATGTCTATTTGTTGTCCTTCTGATGGGGGTGGTGGAACACTGGAACTGGTTGCCCAGGGAGGTGGTGGAGACCCCATCCCTGGAGTCTTTCTAAGTCAGGCTTCATGGGGCTTTGATCAACCTGATCTAGTTGGAGATGTCCCTGCTCACCTCTAGAGGTCTCTTCCAACCCAGTGCATTCTGTGATTTTTATAGGTGAATCAAGATAACATCATTGCTGTCCCACAAGTCCCTGTACTCCACTGGGTGTCCCATGCCACCAAAATTCAGGTGTCTTCCTCTGGAGGTGAATCCCATATGCACCCGAGTCTCCTCCCCTGGAGACTTTCAGAGCCAATCTGGACATGTTCCAGTGTGGCCTGCCATAGGTGATCCTGCTCTGGCAGGGGCTTGGACCCTATGATCTCTGGAGGTCCTTTCCAATCCCTAACATTCTGTGATTCTGTGCCTGAGGCTATTTGACCTGTGACCTAAGGTGTCTGTGTGGGACTAGCAGACACTATATGGGGCTTGAGGTAGACCTGTGTCCTTCTCCAGTGGCAGCAGAGGCTCAAAAACGGTGTTTTTGGGGCATGAAACATCTCTGTGTGAGTAGAGTAGCTCTGACTGGAGTCAGCTTGCTGCAGGAGAATAAAAACTGAAACAAGGTTGACCAGAGACATAATTTTGTGAACCTTAGTCACTGGTGTCCCCTCTGCCTCCCCAGCACAGAGGGGAAAAGCCTTTGCAGATACAGCAATTGGAGATACCCAAGGAGTCTGCTCGAGTGCAGTTCTCCACTTGCTGATCCTACCTCCTAGGGCTTGTAGCTAATAATCAGTCCCTTAAAAGCTTCTGCTCTAGTTAATTTGTTAAAATAAAACTAAATCATATATCCCCATTTTGGGGATAGATGTTAGTTTCTGAGCCCCTGGCTTGGTTCTTGGGCAGCTCCTGGTTGAAAACAGTCATGCCATGAAAAATCAATGATTGACCGACCAACCGCAACCACCTTTCCTGAGTCAGAAGATGCTCTAAGGGAGCTGGTTCCAGAAACTCTTCCACCTTAGTGGGGCAGCACATCACATACACCATGTGTGCACAGCCCGGCACCAGGGCCACCCCTTGCCCTTGCTTGCATCTCTTCAGGGGAAGTATTGATGGAAGTTGTAACCAGCTGTCAAGAGAAGCCCATGTGTGCTCTGTTCCTGGCTGTGGAGCTGCACTGTCACTGTCCACCTGAGCTGGCTGTCCTCCTTGCTGTGCCAGTGTCCCATTTTTAGCATTATATACGTGCAGATGTGTGTTCATAGTCAGCTGAAGATCAGATGTTGTCTCCTGGGAAGCAAGACTTGAGTGCATCAGCAAGCTTTTCATAACCCACTTGAAGAGAAGCTTGGTGTCTCTATTAATCTAGTAAGTGGTTATTTAATTGCTGTGAGTTGCTGAAAGTTGTGTCCCTGAAGTGATGGAAATGAAGCCCGGGTAACCAAGCAGTGGAAGTAGCACACCGAGAGGTGGTGTGGGCTTTTCTGATCTCTGCTCTGAGAAGCTTTGCATGTGGTGAGGGGGCCCCAGCTTCCTCATTGGGCTCATAGCAGGAAGAGCCCTCTCCTGGGAGGAATGATCCAGGGGTCAGTCTGGTTGGGGAGGATCACTCTGCTTCTTTCTGGGAATTCAGCTGATCTGTTTCAGGCGGACAGTGGTTCCTCATCCCTCTTTCTCTGGTGGAAAGATGGACGCAAGAGCAGGAGTAGATGAACTCATCCTTTCTTACTTGCAGGCCCAAAAGGTGTAATTGTCTGTGATTTGCTATTTAGGTTGGTCCCACGCCCTAGGAAGCCAGGGGGCTTGTTACTAGCTGTGAGCCTTGCCTAATGTAAACTCAAACCAGCTTTTGGTGTCAGGAGAAGCACTGCTGTTGCCTGCAGGGTGACACGCTGCAGAGTAAAGTCTGCTCTTGGCAGGGCCAACGCAGAGCCCAGGGATTTATTAAAGGATGTATTTGGAACTGCTGTGCTGGGCACTCAGTGCCCATTTCCTGGGCTTGAGCACACTGGGAAACTCCTGGCATAAATAAAACTTAAAGTTAATCAGGTAAACTAAATCCATTTAGGAGGAAGGAAATGTTCCACGGTAATGAAGTTTGTGTCATGAAGCCTGAAGACCCTGTTGCTCTGCTACCTCTGTGCTGGCTTCTGCATTGGAAATAGAAATGTGCTGACAACTGTTTCTTAATAGATGTTCAGATACAAAGAGAGAATCTCCTTCCTGCTGCGACAGCTTGTTCAAATTCTCTTTTCCTGCTAGTGTCATTCCACCCTCTGAGCATGGGTACAATGGCTGGCTTATCGCTGGTAATCAGAGTATGAACAACTCATTGCACACATGGGGCTAAGCTTCCAGGCTTGCTGGTTTTTCTCCTGGGCTGGCCTCTAAATGCTCCTGCAGTGGTAGGTGTGGTGGTAGGAGAGGAAGGGTGATTCAGGATTACGGCATAAGCCTGGAAACTGGAAGGTCAAGTACACCTCTGCTCTTTTTCTTTTTTTTCTTGGCTTAACATTACTTGTCCTCATTTCCCAGCTGGGAAGTGCAGCTCCTGCCTTTCCTGATGGGTTGGATAAACAACAGAGAACAGATGAAAAAAATTACACAATTTTCTGATGCTTATAACAAAAGCCTAAAGAGCTGAGAGGTTCTGTTGAGGTGATTGGGGGAAAATTACATCATGGACATTTGATGGTGAAGCTGACCTCCTCAAACCTCTGAGAAATTGAGTGATCCTGTTCTAACACAGACCTCTGAGGCTGAACCAGAGAGGGACATGACTTGCATGGGAAACCAGTGCCACTGGTAAGAGTAGATTGCTGGAAGAGCTGCTGGAAAGGGCAAGTGTGTGCAGTGCTCAGCAAGAGTTGGGGTCTCTGGGGCCCTGCGCAGCTGAGTGTTGGCAACCTGACATGCAGCTACACTGAGCTCCCTAAGGCTTCTGAATCAGTCCTGGGCTGAACAACCCAAGACTTGAGGAGTTAAGACCTGCCCTAGGATCCACGTGGGGCTTTGAAAGGGAGTGTGATGAGAGTGGAAGGTGGATAGGTGCTTACTGGGAGAGCCTGGATGTAGTTTTGCGCATCAGCTCACAAACACAGGGTTGGTGTTCAGCAGTAAACCACTCAGGCAGTCTTCCCCCTGGGTCTGGCTGGTCACTGAGTGAAACATCTCTTGTCTATTGGCAGCACTGGCTGATTAGTTTTTTGGTCCCATGCTTTTCCAGTAGTTCTTCTGTAATCTTGTCTCTGCCAACTGCCAAATGAAGAGGAAGGATGTCCTGGCTTTTCTGCTACAGCAGTGCCCGGGGCCTGAGCATGGAAGGTAGGTGTCAGCAACTTCCTAACTTGACAAAAGGCACAGGGTAGCCACACCTCCTAACCAGACCTGCTCCTGGTTACTCCTAGCTCCATGTGGGGTTGTTTGCTGCCAAAGAAGGAGAATTGCTATGAATTGCTGTGGTTTTTGGCAATAGATACAGTGAGACAATAATTGTCTTCTGCCGTGGGCAGTGCTTTGCTGCTCAGGTGTCTGCTGCAGTGTGCAGCAAGGGCTGAGCTGGTGGGAAGGCCAATCTGTGGCTGAGATGACACTGCTCTGGGTCCCTGAGGATACTCTACTGGCAGCAGCCATAAGGGAAGGGACTAAAGTAAACAGCTAGGATAGACTTCAGGCAGAGCAGCTCAGGAGAGTCCTTGCTTGGCTATAACCCAAGTTCTAGAAAGTGGAGCTGCCCCCTGACTCAAGGCTGAAGCAAAAGGAGTTTCTGTATTTATTTTATTCTAAATTTTGACCTTCAGCACCAACACTAGTTTTTAATCAGGTTGTGGTTCCCTTCCCCATGATACTGCTTCATAAAACAAGGGGAAAGAAGAGTGTAAGAGCCACCTATGTTTGTGATACAGACACCCAGGCTGCCACTGCCTCAGCAGCTTTGGGAAACAGCTCAGAGTTAGTTTGTGATTCCTGAGGCCCTATAAAACTTTCATTAAAGCTCAAGGGCAGGTGCAAAGCTGGTGAACAAAAGAGAAATTGAAGCCAAGTTGCTCCTTCAAACTTGCCATCTGCTTTCTCTACTCTTCTCACACCTGTTCAATTTAATCTTAAATTTACTGAAGCCTCTGCTGGTTGCAAGCAGCAGCAGGTAATGATGACCCAGCAGGAAAACCAAAGGCTAAAAGGTCATGGCCAGCCCTACTACAAAAATAATCTTTCCCTGCAGGTCCCTTGAGGTAAGGACACATCCGACCACTCGCTGAAGTAGTCAGGAATGCACTGATGACTTTCCAAAGAAGGCATTTCCTAATTTGGGAGGAGTTACCTTGCATGGGAAGAGAAAGCCCCATTCTGAGGGAGAAAAAAAAAAAAAAAAGGGCCAAACAACAACAAAACATGCAAGAGAAGGGTGTGTTCCCTTGGAAGGACTTGGCTCCATCCAGTCTAAGGACCCTCCTTACCTCAGGGGAGAAGACATTTATAATTAGAGGAGTCTTCATCACAACGCTGAGTCTCAGCTTCTGCCTCTGCATGATGCAGGGGTTACCTGAAAGCAAGGTGCAGGTGCCAGAAACAGTGAATTAGATGGCAGGAGGTCTTTAAGATCCACATTTAAAGGAGCATCCACATCTGCTTATGCATCTGGTTTAAAACCATCTTGCCAAACTCAACTGCTAGTGCCAGTAGAGGAGCTTATGCTGGTATCACTTTTTCTGGAAAGTTAACAGGATGAAGCTTGGGACAAAACCCCATGCAAAGCAGTTTTGTGTTTACCATAACTCATCTTTCAGCTTGTGGGCAGGCAATGCCACATGAACAGCTCAAGTGATGGCAGAACTGCCACACTGTGCAGGCAGGGGCCATGCCCCTTTCTTGCTCGGTTAAGCATCACACCACAGCCTTCCTGCTCCAAGGCCCTTCCATTTCTGGCTCATCCACTCTGCAGTTCTGGAACCTTTGACCACAGGCCTTAAGACATCACTCTTAACAGAATCCCAGAATGGTAGGGGTTGGAAGGGACCTCTGGAGCTTGAGTCTAACTCCTCTGCCAAGGCAGGTTCACCTAGAGAATGCCATACAGAAACACATCCAGATGGGTTTTGAATGTCTCTAGAGGAGACTGCAATACTTCTCTGGGCACCCTGTCCCAGTGCTCTGACACCCTTAAAGAAGTTTCTCCTCCTGTTTAGATGGAACTTAAACCAACCTGTATCTGACTACTGCCAACATAGCTGCAGCCAGTCCTATTCTAGCATGGATGTAAGATCATAGTCTTTCAAAACATTAGGAGCAGACTGGTAGATGAAACCAAGGCAACTTGCTGTCAGATTCTTAGAGCAAAAGACAGGTTGGAGGATAAGATTTAGAGGTAAATGTGTTTAAGGTCAACAGAGCCTGAAGTTTCTCCACTCATTTCACATTCACCTTCTGATCTTTCAGTGCTGCCCCATTGAAGACATCAAATAACTTGCTTAGAGCCCAAGTCATCAAGAACAAGTTAGTTGGAGTTATGGGTGCTGTAGCGATACGGAATACATCTGAAAACCTAACCATCAGGGCCTAGCCTTGTAGCTGCATCCAGAGGAGCCTGAGCCATCCCACACCATGACTGCAGCTCACACTCCTGTGTTTGAGCTGTGCTGCCCTGGGCTTCAGCTCTGCCAGGAGTAGTGATGCCTAATCAGTCAGCTAAACAATGTGTTCAGAGCTTCTTACCTCGGTGGGTTTAGTTAGAAAGCAGTTGAAGTTCCTTCCAGACTGCTGTAAAATTATAGCTCTTCTCTTTGTGCCTCCAGCAGCACAAAAAAAAAATCAGCCCAAGTTACTGGGCTAGAGCTATCCCCTCCCTTCAGCCTTGTGCCTTCCCTGATCACTTCACAGATAACCCTTTCTGAGGCTGTTTATTTTTGAGGGAGAAGCCAACTTTATTTCTGTGTATATACACAAAGCAAGCACAGGAGTCATCAAAACACTGAAAGCTTATTTCCAGCTCTGCAGGCACTTGAAAGGCTGACAGTAACTGAGAGGCTGTGCAAGATGTTAACCTACTGCAAAGGTGAAGCACTGTAATTTGAGTTTTCATTGTAGATTGAGCCAAGTTCTGTTCTCTCCTTAGCTCCAGGCTGGAGCTGGACACAGCTCTGTCCTGGCTGAGACATGTACCCAAGCCCTGAGGAAGCCCTGGAAAGCTTGAGGACAGGCTGCTAGACATGCTCATGCTTTTCAGCTTCCACCACCATCATTCTTGGGAAATAAGGAGGTTATGCAAACAGGAGTTCATTTTTTTCCAGAGCAATTGCCACTATCTTTTATGGTATTTGCTCAAATGTTCAACAGCACCTGCCTGTAAGAAAGCCATCTTCAAAAGTTGTTTCAGGAGTTCTTCCCAACTGTAAACTGGGGTGGTAGTGGATCCCTGCAGGGCAGCCTCTGTAAAGAACAGTCCTTATCTTGGGTAGGCAGCCACTCAGTCCTGAGCATCTGCTCTTCTGAGGGTTTTGGCATCCCTGTTATTTAGTCAAAGTTTCTTCATTTTGGTTCTAAACTGTCCCCTGCTTGAAGTGGGACAAGTCTCAGCAGAAGATCATTTAGCCACTACCTCACCTGTGTAACATTTCATTGGGATTTCATTGGGAGTCTTTATGTCTGTATTCAGCAGCATTAACTCCAGCAGCATGTGCCAGAGTCAGCACTGATTCTTGATTGGAAGCATTTTAGCACCCAAATGAAAGACAACACCCACCCACCCACTCATACTCTGCATAGGAATAGTCTCTGCAAGGGATCTTGGTCCTGTGTGATAAGAAAGACTTCCACTCTCAGCAGGATCACAGTCCCTTGCGGTAATGCCCAGGAAAAGCAGCCATAGAAACACACAAAGCTGAGTTACTGTTCTTTCACATAAACAAGATTCCTCTTGGAAAAGCCAGTTTAATATTGCAGCCCCCCGGCAAAGGGCTTTTCTCTACTTCACTGTGCAGGATAAACCTCCTTTCTCAAGCCCAGCAGAGAGAATTCAAATCTGTTGTTAGAAAACAGATATAATCCTTCCACCTCATTGTTTCTTCTTCACAAGTGGTGTGACAGGATTGAACTCTGCCTCCTGAACCCATCTGCCAATGGAAGAAGTTAATGCATTTATATTAGCCACTAAAAAAAAAAAGTTAAAAAGTCACTTCCCTGTCAAGAATGATGCATGCTACTGAGTGGCAACAAAATTCCATCTCCCATCAGCCATCATTTTATTGGTTTTTATCCCAGTTTAATAGACAATTTCTCAGATTTGTGCAAGACAGTTACCTCTAACAAAGGGGAAAAATAAAATCACAGCAACATATACACACAAAACAAGATACACAAAAACCAGAGCTAAATGTATATACAGTAATTAGCAGCTAGACTCTTAATTAACTTCATTTAATACATGGCTTTGCTTACTACAGTTTTAGGCACAGAGAAGAATTCACCAGTAGGGTATTTGCTACAATGAAGGGCCACAATGAATACCTCGTTCTAAGTCCTCCCTCAGCAGAAATTGGTTTACCTGCTGCAGATCTAACTCTCACTTCCCCACTGGTTGAGGACACAGCCCTGCACAAAGGATGGAAGAATATTATCCAGCTGAATTTGACATACTGCAACTTCAGATATTAAACATCTAATTTTTTTTTTCTTTTTTAAATAGGGCTATATTACAAAGTTACTGAATAGGACTGAACTTTGATGAAATAGGGTCAGGATTATCCTTCCCCCCTCCCTTTGCTTAGCATGGACTCTCAACTGTAAACAACTAGAAAAGCTGGCAAGAAATGATTAGATATGAAGATGGCTTTGTATGGGCTTCACAATTATAGTGAAGAGTTTCTTAATTGGGATTTAAAAGCACAAAAGGCCACGAAACATTTAAAATTACTTAGTAGGTTATGTTAATAAATTATGATTCATCACCCACATGTAGGACTCCACTCCAGGCTGCAGTAAAGCAGGTGTTTGCATCTATTTTCTGTACAGGACAAGCACAGAAAATACTCAAGAGGACTACAAACTCAAAGGCCAGCAAAATAAGTCTGTGCTTTACTTGCAACACACAAGCAGCCTTTTTTTGTTTCAGCAGCACTTCTCACGTTTGATTATGCATGCCCAAGTGCTTTGCCAGACAGAGGAATGGTCACATATTTTAATTACTCATTGCTTATGTATAGCATGTCTGTCACAATGAGCAACATGATCACTTACCCACTGAAAAGGCTGAAAAGAATAACTACATAACAGAACCAGCCAGATACCATAACAACACAATTAAAAATTGAAGCAGCAAGCAGATAATTTAAAACAAAACACCTTTAACTTATGAGGCAGGTTGAAAATGGCGCAGAAGGTTTTTTTTCCTTCACAACAGCTTCATTTGCAAGTTCAGCTCAGCAAGTTTGAAACACTATCTCGAGAACTACAAACTTGTTTATCACAGTTATGTCAGAGCTCCTAGCTGAAGGGTGTGTCAGTTTCTATTATAGCCACTCCCCTCCTCTTCTCCAAGGTTTATTACTCAGCTACTCAGGAAAAAAAGAGGGGGGTGCTTGGTGCTTTAGAAAGTGAGCTTTTCCTTTTAGACATGAAGCACTGAGAACCCTTAAACATGCAGGAATAACAACCAGAAATTTTAGAAGGTCTGGAGCTTGGCATTTGGTTTTTAAATGGCTATTCTCCATATCTTCAGGTGTAAAAATGGGGAAGGTATGTTTAGTGTGGAAAAGCAGCTTTGCCATGTTGAAACAGACAAACAAAAAAACCCACCAAATTATACCAACACACAAATGTGTTTTGGGACAATCTTTAAAAACACGTCTACTGAACAAAAGCAAAGTAACTCCAGCTTGAGTGATGTGCTCTTAAATACCCATTTCTCCTGTAACTCCACTTAGCCTACAATCATTTTGGCTGTAACTTCTGTTATGCATTGGCAGGGCAGATTCAAATAAGGCTGTGAACAGAGGGTTGATGGAGCTGTCAAACTACGGGAAGACCAAATGACAGTTTTTAGAAGTAACAGAACGTGCAGCTATTCAGTGCAGTACAGCTACTCTGCAAATGGTAACAGTTTCTTCACAGGAACCCCCAAGACAAAAGACAAAACTTCTGACATAAGGTTCTCTCATTTGGTACAAAGTTCACTTGTTCCTATGGCTTCTCTGCTTTAAGATCCTCAGTGGTACAGAACAGTTGGGGTCACAGATTGTCAGGAGACTCTTTGGCTGTCAGTGTGAAAAAACGGTGCAGAGTGCATATCCTTGAGGCCTGTCTGGTGCCTTTTACTGGACATGTAGGTTGCTAGAGCATGACCAAGAAGCAGGTGGCCAGGAAGAAAGGTAAGACTTCAAGTGAAGCAGCAGAATGATTCAGTCATCTCAAAGCTTAGGTTGCTCTGTCAAGGAGAAGGTCAGAACAGAAACCATCCTCTGTACAGCCTTGAGTCAAGTGGGCACAGAGCAAGGAAGCAGAAGACTCCACCACTTGAAGGGAACAAAGCCAAGACAGCTAATAAAGACATCAAGAAGTCAGGAAAGCGTGCCACGCTGGTCAGAAATTTCAGTTTTGATATCTGGAGCTCCCACAGACACACATGTGGGCAAGACAAACAGAGCTCATCTTTTTGGCTTCAGGAAGAGCAAAAAGATGGTTCACAACTGGGTTTGCTATGTACAACAATACTGCACTGTACACTTTAATGTGATGCTGTCTGCTTTACTAAAATAAAATTCCTCTTAGTCAAAGAGCAACAGATGAATGTCTCTGTAGGAAAGGGAGCTGAAGCCCACTGCTGTACGTGACTGTACATGACAAGAAGTCCTTCTGGGACAAACACAAGTGGTCATTCCACTGTGTCTAGCGTCTCCTCAGCTTTCCTGAAGCAGAGAACTTCCCATTTTTTTCTTCTGATCCGTTCCATGCCAATCCTGTTTGGCCTATTCAAACACAAAGCCGTGCCATGGCTTTCCCCTCACTGCCACAACATTCTCATCTGAATTATGCTGTCTCTTTCAGTAGTCCCAGCTTCCGCAGTGCCTCTCTCCTTGCTTCTTCTGTTGAGCCACGGCCAGAAAACTTTACCGTTATCCCTTGGGATCGAAATCCTGAAGGTCTAGGCAGCGAACCTGATCTTCTCCTCATATCCAGGTTTAGACTAGATTGCTTATAATCATTACAACTTTCTTTTGTGTTCTGCTGTGCACTGCTGACCCTGTTAGCAGCAAGAGCTACCTCTGGTTTGATTGCTACCGTTTTGCCCATAGGAAGGAAAGGGCTGGGCTCACTTTTTAAGACCTCATGAATGTTTTGATATCCATTAGGAACAGCGTCTGCCTGTTTAGGCTGCACATCAAGCTGCTGAGTGCTTGGGGCATGGTCCACTTGGTCCTGAGGTGACTTTCCCTTCACTAGGCCAAGTTTTGTCAGGGCCTCATATCGTGTTTGCTCAGAGGACAAATCCCTTAAGGAAGAACTTCTGTTACGTGACAAGAAATCATTTTTCTGCAGCTTCTCCTCCAGTTCTGCTGCCAGAAAAGCTCCTCCATTGATGTTGGCCAGCACCTGAGCTCTCCGCTCCTGGACATTAACTGCTGCTTTTGAAATGGTCTCATTGAACTCCTTGCCACTGACATTTGTTATGTTGATGTTGCTGGGGAACCGGTGCAGTTTGGGTGCTGGTGGAGGAGGGTGCTTTGTAGCTGCTGAGTAATCACCATTGACTGCTGGGGTTTTCTTCCTCTCCAAATTCCCTTCCTTGAGGGCACTGGGGAAGCGCACCTTGTTCTCCATCTGCTGCTCAGATATCTTCTGGGCCATGATGAGTGGGGTGGGGATAGAACGAAGCAGTTTTGGATGCTGCACTGGAGGAGGGGGTGGAGGTGGAAGAGGAAGCATCTCAGGTGTCAATGGTGGTGGTACAGGGGGATGCAGGGGAAGGTCAGCAGGTACAGTCAACTTTGGGCTCTCAGTTCTCCAGGTAGTATCCAACGCTTAAAAGACAAAGCAGCAATAATGTCAGTAAGTCTTCACACAGAGCAGAATATAAGGCTTTCCTTCACCTAGGATTAGCAAGCATCAGTACTCCTCTCCTCTAAGCTAACTCAGAGTCAGCCCACATTGCCAGAAGAAGCTACAGCTGAACACAGCTCGCCACAGCATCTTGTAGACAACGCTACAGTTCAACTCACTAGATCTACAGCGCTTCACTAGAAGCTCTCTTCCTGCCTTTCATTCACAATCTGCACATCAGCTTCACTGTGCGTGTCAACGGCTACTTTGTCTTCAAGTTTTGCCAACTCTTATTTTTCATTTTTAACATTCAGGAGAGGACATGTTACAGCCCCCTGTGTGCAGCTGCTGATAAAATCCTTCTCCAAAACCAGAGACAACAAACTCTACAGGGGGAAGAGAGCAACACGACACGTATGTTACCTTGTCAAGGTCGTGTGCCTTTCAGTCCCACACAAAGTAGTACAATATGCTGTCTTAAAACTCAGAAAAAGCCTTCAAAAGGTCTTAGGGAGAACCAGAGCACGAAGACAGTGATGAACACTAGTCTGCCCTGCTGTGATGACTCTGCAAAACTGTCACAACCTGGTCACCACGTAGACTGGCACAGCCACCCAACAGCTTAATCATGAGATTGACCTCCATGAGAAAATAAAGTTATGGTAACAGCAGGAATTTCAGAAATCTCAAGTCAAACTAAAAAGCACAGTCCTTAGACCTCCTGATGTGCAACAGAGTAATCTTGAGGAAGGTACAGAATTTATTTAGCTGTTTCCAAGGGGGAAATACTGTGTACAGTTCTGGAGCCCCCAGCACAGGAAGGACATGGAACTGTTGGAGTGGGTCCAGAAGAGGCCACAAAGATGATCAGAGGGCTGCAGCAGCTCTGCTATGAAGACAAGCTATGAGAGATGGGGCTTTTCAGCCCGGAGAAGAGAAGGCTTCCAGGAGACCTTAAAGTAGCCTTCCAGTATCTGAAGGGGGCCTACAGGAAGGCTGGGGAGGGACTATTGACAAGGTCTTGCAGTGACAGGACGAGGGGCAATGGGTTTAAACTGGCAGAGGGGAGATTTAAACTGGATATTAGGAGGAAGTTGTTTGCAGTGAAGGTGGTGAGACACTGACACAGGTTGCCCAGGGAGGTTGTGTCTGCTCCCTCCCTGGAGGTGTTCAAGGCCAGGTTGGAGGAGGCCTTGAGTGCCTGTACTAGTGGGAGGTGTCCCTGCCTATGTCAGGGGGTTGGAACTAGATGGATCCTTGAGGTCCCTTCCAACCTTACCATTCCATGATTCCATGAAAACCACACTGGACTTTGAGAAAATACTACTACCTGTCTCTGTGTCTCTGCTAGGAGGGCCTTCGTGGTCACTGCTCTCTGGTGTTGATTGTACTAAGTCAATGATATCTTCAGTCTCTGAATGACTTGACACATTTTCTTCTGTTGACCTTGGAGACTGACAGTGAATGCCACTGTCATGCTGGATTGGCTCATCCAAGTCATCTTCTAAGGCATCTATAGTTTCCTCAAAGAACATGAGAACGTCCTGCTCTTCGTGAGTTAAGTATTTCAGACTCTCATCATCCTATGGAAAAAAAAAAAATCCAGAAAGATTAACACCGTACAGATGAGTGCAGGTAAAGCCACTGATAGCAAGCAGCACCCTTTTTTGAAGGCAGAAAGAGGCAGGATGAAACAGGCAGCAGTCACATCAAACATCTCCTCCTTACCCTTATGGGACATTCGTTTTGACTGAAAAACAGCAACTGGTTGTTTCATCCTTTGAAGTACCCAGTTTCAGCAGACAAGTGTCCCTTTGAGTTGGGCACAACAAATTGCTGAAGACCTTAAAAGAAACCCCACAATCCCCCACCCATGCCTTTACAGGGCTCCAAACTGGAACAACCTGTTTTGGTTGCTGTGTCAGGTTGAAGGGACAAGGTTTGGTGAGCAGCATGGGAGGGAAAGGATGCACTCAGGGCAGTCCAACACATGGGTTTATTCTCATTTTGCTCTAGCCCAAACAGGGACTCAGCTCTGGAGAACTCATGCTGCAGTGGCAGAGTCATTCCAGCTCTGTTTCTAGAAGCTATGTGGTAGACTGTGAACTACTAATAAGGAGGGAGAAAGTTTCTAAAGATTTTACCTTTGAATTACAGAAAGAAAACTTAGAATACCCAGGAAGATGTGTTCCCTAGCAGTAAAGTGCCTTGGGCTATTCTCTTCAGCAGGAAGCAGTCCTGTAGACCACAGAAGTGATTATTTATCACTTGAGTTATCCAGTCTTGATTTTCTATGAGTCACTGCTCTTGATTAGCTTGATTAATGCGGCATCATCATGAGAAGCTAGACAGCAACACACAGACTCTTCTCTCCACCTAAACCCTGGGAAACACTTTTCTAGACCCTTGGAGATAATAAAGAGTGATTAAGAAAGGCACTACATTAAAACAATGGATACAGGAAAGATATTCCCCAAGAGATCTGTTTAAGTTCTGGAATGCTACTAAATATTGTTGCAAAGTGAGTGAGGTTTTCTCTTTTCTGAATTGAATTTCTATCCCACCAGGCATATACTGGATTGTCATCAGTCACTCAAGACAACACCAGCAGTCAACACAAAAGAGTTTCCTTTCTCATCTCTATTTTCTGCTTCAAGGACATCAGATTATGCATACAGGTAAGGTAACAAGGCTAATTCTCAGTGGTGGATTGGGAGGATTTAGGTAAATAAGAAGGTATGCAGTGCAAACATCCAAGAGGCAGACATGTTCTTGCTAGGGTAGCACAACCCGCTTCAAACTCACTGTGCCTGTTCAGATAATCTTACATTAGAATAGGAAAAGCTGAGTGCAGCTCTACTTGTTACCTCAGCTCCTCAAACAGTTTTATCCCTGTCCCCAGCATTAAAAAAAAAAGAGCTATGTACCTCTGTAGGAAAGTAATAACTATAAAGAACTCTGGAGTGCTACATTGTACCAAGTGGCACCTAGGCTCTAAGCACTCTAAACTCTACAGATGAGATGATAAATACTTTTAGGGCTTCTAGCTGCCTTCTCCCCGGTGGCCTGTAGGACATTTTCCTTGTAAATAAAATGAATGAAATACACAAGACAGTCACACTGCCTCTCAGACACTCGTAGTTCAGATACTTTAGTATGGGTTTGCCAATCTGTGGCTGCAGTCGTGTGAACACAGCAGTCTTCTCTCACAGCAGGCACAGTCTGCTGTTAGAAGCTGAGATCTTGCAGGGAAATGAAGTTGATTTCACTATGAGGCTCATACTACAACTACATTTCTAGAGAGTCAGAGCTGTTGTCAGGATAGATGTGGTTTGATGTCTTGAAGACATGTACAGGTGGAGGTATTTTTTTACTTCCTCTTACTCTCCACAATGTCTTACTGAATAAATAACGCATTCCAGTTTGCAGCAAAACTGCTGTAAAAGCTTAAAATTTGGATGTTATTTGCAATTGCCTATTTAAAGGACTAATTTCAAAACCTGACATATTCTGCACCTCACACCCACCACATGGCAGAGCTCAGTTTTCAAAGACCAAGGAAAGTTTTACAGCTGCACTTGAAAAGTGAGAGACAGACAAACCTTTTTTTTTTTTTTCTCTCCCCTTAATGGATGTTGCAATCTCCTTCCTTCCCCACCCAAATACTCATATGGCTGCTATGTCTAGTAGGCGAGAGAATGACAGGAAAGGAGCTGTTGTTAGGTAGGTCCTAGCTGGAGCTAAACAGGACTCCAAGAAGCTTTTGTTGTGGGTGAGCTCATTGCAAGAGTCAGACTTCCGCAGGCGAAGGGAAAAGAAAAAAGGGGGGGGAGGGGAATGTGCAAGAAGCCTGTAGTGGCAGCAGATCCAGACTGCAGTGCAGTACAGAGATGACTGCACCGTATTTTGGTCATTCAAAAGAACGTGAGCTTATTTAACCCATTGGATCAAGAGCTCAGCAAAACAGCATGTGAATTGAAGCAGCCTTTCAGAAGCCCTTCCATCCATTCCTGCACTGCAAGATAGTGCTTTTCCATGCCAGGCAAGATTTGTAGGAGGATGGGTCAGCAAAGCTGTCTGTCTGGCCATCTCTGATGGAACTTGCTGAAGTGAGCAGTATTCCACTAGGAGAAGGATCTAAAATGACTAACCATCCCTTTGCAAATACATTTGCAGTAAATGGCATACCTCCATTTCAAAGGCCAACCTCATCTCAGTTAGCACTTGGATCTCTTTCCTCATGCAGTTTTTCTTCAAGATGACCTATGTAATATTTTCTCAGGGAAAGAGGCAGGGTGGGGAAAAAAGAAAAGGGAAAAAGAAAAAGGACAGCAGCACTAGAAATTAGGCAGCATTATGCCATGTCACCATACCAAAATACAAGGCATCCAGTTTGGCTAGAAACTCCCTCAGGCAAGCCATGTTTCAGTTTGTGAGATAAGGAAACAATCCCATTTTATACACAGTGAAAATAAACCTACTCAACTTGGTCAACTCCAAGCAGTTGAGATGTGAAGCAAGCTGTGACTTGCTTTTCCACCACTCTGAGAACAGTGGTGGATTATAAATGCCCATTTGTATTACTCATAGTAGAGCTTTCAGGAGAGATGGAAGGAATTTTGTTGTGTTTAACCGATATCAGTTTTAACTAAGGTTACCAAGTCACATTTCCAATTAGTTTATATCCCACATATTCCAAGTACTGGAACAGTTCATATTCTTTCTGGGCTAGTTATTCTGGCCTCCTGCCTCCTTGAACCATCTGGGATTTTAGCAGTCAAAGCAGAGTCTTCTCAGTTCCTCAGGCTGTTCCCCTCATACTTCCCATCAATTCCCTACTCCTAATACATAAATATGCCTAAATCTCACATACACCTAATACTACTGACTTTTAGTCTTCCTTTTAAGAGTAGCTTTAAAATTAAACTGTGTCCTTGTTTAGATTAAAATGGCTGCTTGGACAGGAGAAATTTGGGATGCAAACAGCAGAAATAGCTGAGTATGCTCAGCTGGCATTAATATTTTAGATCACTGTGCAGCCAAACAGCTCCTGCTTATGCCAAACAGGAAAGAATCTGTTATGATGGTGTTAGGTGTTGAAGAGGAAAAAAAGAAACAAGGAAAGACAAAAGAAGAGAGGCTGTTTCATAGAAAAGATCTCTTCCTACCTGTCCAAAACAGTGACTTAATATCTGAAGAGCAAAAATTTTTACATGCATCCAAATAAATTCTTAGAATGACATGCAGACCTACAATCTATGGCCAGCAAATCTTTGACAGAAACCAAACAGCAAGGGAAATCCCCAGACATCTGCATTTTAAAAATAAACATAATTCTTCTGAAAAACTGCTAGAGAACCAAATTTCAATTACCAACGTATCAGGAGAACATTAGGCTCAACTGACTTATCAATCATTTGACCATGTCAAAGATTTAATAGGCAAAGTCCCAAGGAGAGAATTAACTGGACACTTCTCAAACAAAACCCATGAAGGGAGCAAACTATTCTAGTACATAGTCAAAAGAGACTGATGTAGCACCACTTAAGCCATACCCTGTTAACAAGGCAGACAACTCTACTTATAAAAAGAAAGGGTGGGGAGAAAGCCCTGCATGCAGGAACAGTATCAGAACAAATACAAAGTCTTCAGCATGGAAGAAAAAGACAACTACCTCTGATTGTATTTACAGAAGAGGGAAACAGAATAGATCGTACTGCTATGTTGCCCGAGTTGGGAGCAAGTGAATTGCAGCTAAGAGCAAGAACTACCATACAGGATCAGATCAAAAAGTTCACTTAGCTCAGCAGTCTGCCTTCAGCTAGATGTAATGCTCAGGACAGGGGAGTGAGGTTGGGGAGAAGAGTACTGCTGTAAATTGGGTGGGTTTAAGTTCTTTCTCCCCTACGTTTTTCCAGTTTCCAACAATGTATGGCTTAAGGACTTTGCAGTTGCATCTTCATCTGTGTACTTAATAGCCCTTAATGAGCTTTTCTAGCATGAATTCATCTTATTGTTTAAGCCCATTGAAATGGCTGGCGTGCACAGCATTCTGTAGCAATGGTTTAATTGTGTGCTGTGTCAAAGAGTACTTCCTTTACAAGCCACTATCTGATGACTTGGATAATAGCAGTTCATTCGATAAAGGAGACTCTGATATCGAATGTTGTTTTCTTCAGTTTATAAATATAACTGTTGGCTTCATAATAGCTAGCAAAGCTTGTCAGCAATAGCTTATTAAGTGAGAATACAAATGATCTAAAAGGATTTTAAAAATAAGATGGATGAGCTCAAGTCATAAACTGATTAAGTTACTTCTAATGTACTGTTGGTTTTGTTTTTTTTAAAAAAAAAAAAAGCAAGCTCATGCAATGCAAGGACTACACAGACTCTGGAGACACCTCTCTGGTTATCAAAGTTAGGCTGACCAACTTCTAACTACTTCTTTCTTTAATTTCTGTTTTGGAACAACACAGTAGAATTGGGAGATGTTTCAGGCAAAAGCCATTAACTCTGTTTCCACAAGATCAAGTCCTTTCACAATCTCATTTCCCACAAGAAGGTTACCAACCCAGGCATTAAGTATAAGCACAAGATATACTGGAAGTGTTGCTGCAAGAACTAGGCAGAACAGAAGGAAACCTTCAGAGTCACAGAATTGTGCTGGTAGTCCCTACAATGAAATTCAGTTGAAGAACACATGAATACAGAATGATGAAAAAGTGTCTAAATGCCAATATAAGACGGGAGTTGTTACAGGTCAGTTTGAATGCCATAAAAAAAAGAGGAAAAACAGTGCTGTTCAGGTAAGCAAATGTCATTCTGGGATATATTAACCAGAGTGATGAAATAAGAGCACATCCTCATTTGGAACACAGAGTTCAGATTCCGTCACTGAACTTTGGAAAGGATGTAGCCAAGCTGGAGAGGGTCCAGGACAAAGCAAGGAGTGCTAAGAATTTAACTACACAGGAAGGCTGGAGCAGGGTGCATTTTAAAAGCAGGGAAGAATGAATGGGTGGTAGGGCAGACACAGCCCTGTATGTGTTTTAAATTAATAATGGTTGACCACTCACATCATGACCAAAAGGAAAAAAACAATTGCCTTGCCTTTACTGCTCATAGAGAAGTTGAAACTGTCTTTCATGTTACAGAAATTCTAACCCAAGTACTGCTTAAAAAGTAGTGGACCACAAAGAAACTGGCTTGGAAGTTCAGGAATGCTGCCTATCAGTGAGGGTTAAACCTGGGCCACTGCTAGAATAATCTTAACCAGACTGTGTTTTGAGGCAGAATGATGGCAGTTTGTATGGAAAGCAAATTGCTTTCAGGATCTGCCTGGGGGGACTTTATAGATGCATTTCAATATCTGAAGTGGGACCTACAGGAAAGCTAGGGAAAGGCTGTTCAGAAGGCCTTGTAGGACAAGGGGCAGTGGTTTTGAACTGGAGCAGGGTAGATTTAGGGTGGACATAAGGAGGACGTTCTTTACAATGAGAGTGGTAAAATACTGGAACAGGTTGCCTAGGGATGTGGTTGAGGCCCTGTCTCTGGGTGTGCTGGTTTGAGGCTAACTGGAATATTTTAATAGAGAAAATTATATTATAGGCTGTGAAAAGAAAACAATGGTGATGTCTACTTCACTCATAGGCTTGCTGAAATGGATAAGAATAAGAACTCTCAAACCATCACATCATTACTTTTGGCGCTTCCAACGTGGGGCTCATTAAGTTTGATTTATTGCTGGTTCAGTCTAGAAGTCTGGGGATATTCAAGATCAGATATGATGTGGCCCTAGGCAGCCTGATCTAATTGGAGGTGTTACTGATCTTGTCCAAGTCCCTTGCAGTGTTGACCTTTGAGGGTCCCTTTCAGTCCGATGCAATCTGTGAATCTCTACCCTCTAGTGAGGTCGTTTTACTTACAGCAAGGTCATTCCTTGCTAAGAGCCAGGCTCTTTACCATAGTTCTATGCTTGTGATCCTAAGCAGGTGCTCTTCCAGCCCCTCTTCCCTTCTTACTTCTCTCTTGCCCTGCTGGTAGGGACAAGGATTCTTATTTTCAAGGCATACTGTTTCCAAGTTATATAATTTCAAGCAGATGAAGCATAGCACAGTTCTCTCCACAGACTGTAAGGAATGGCTTCAACCTGTGCAAAGACAGCTATATCCACAGAAACTATCAGTCATAAGAGTTCTTCTAATTTTTGTGTGCATTGTGATTTGGCAAAGTACTTGCACATGGCAAGAGATGCTATAATACAGCAGAGCCTGAAGATCATCAGTATCCAGGGGGAAAGCCATTTCTGAAAAGAGTCTCTCAGTACTTTCCCTTAAATGTCCTAGAGGCATAGCTCAGCATCACAAGACTTTACACTCTCAAATTGTGAGCAAGGAAAATGTTGCAATGGGCTAACAGAGACATAACCTGTCCTTTCCCAGTACCTCTTGCAGCCACACTGGGATCCCAGGACCTGTTCAGAGAGGCTGAGGCAAGGAAACAGCAATGCAGTGCACTTAGAAAACCAGATCTGTTGCATTTACATTATCTATACTGATGCCAAAAGGATAAAGGCCATAGCAACTTGTTTTCAGGCTCCAAGAGACATCATAACTACAAAATAACCAGGTCAGCCCTGAGTTAAATGGCTGAGTGCATGAAATGAGACAGAGCCAGCTCAGCCTACTCACAAGATACTTGCTCTTCTTGTCTAGATAAACAATGTTCAAAATGCCACCTGTACTACATAAAGTGGCTGGTAGTGAGAAACCATCTTCAGTGATGGAGTATTGGCTCTTGTCAGAGCCACAGAGGAAATCTGGTTGAAGAAATAAGCAGATATAAGCCATCATCTTAGAACTGTGACTATCTGCTAATTTAAGCCATTTGATCAGTGACCAAAACAGCAACTTAGCCAGACTCTGCCCCAGAAGGAGTGCTGATGAATTGCAGCAACAGTGGAACAGGTTGCCCAGGGGGATTGCGGAGTCTCCTCTGGAGATAACCAAAACCCACCTGGATGCATTCCTGTGTGATCTGCTCTGGCAGGGGGCTGGACTAAGGATCTTTTGAGTTTCCTACCAACCCCTAACATTCTGTGATTATCTGAAGACCTAACATTCTGTGATTATCTGAAGACCTATCTGAACCAAAGGATAACAAAATAACTAACTTGTAAGGCATGTTCAGATACAGAAGGTACAGTACTGAAGTCACATCAACTGATTCAAGGCACTGACACAGCTTATTAACTAGTGCAGATCCAAGTAGCATAGATCACTAGGTACAGCCAGCACCCGGTATTATTTTGTCCTAGCATATTATTCACACCTAGAAACTAAAGCAGTTACTCATGGCTGAGAACAGATACACACTGCAATTACCAGAGTGAAGCACTGAAAAAGGATTGGCTTTAAGAAGTGGATCTGTGCCTATTTAGTCAATTGTAGAATCATAGAATGGTAAGGTTGGAAGGGACCTCAAGAATCATCTAGTTCCAACCCCCTGCCATAGGCAGGGACACCTCCCACTAGTACAGCTCACTCAAGGCTTCCTCCAGCCTGGCCTTGAACACCTCCAGGGTGGGACCATCCACAACCTCCCTGGGCAACCTGTTCCAGTGCCTCACCACCCTCACTGTAAAGAACTTCCTCCTAAGGAGGAAGACAAATGGCTGCAAAAAAAGCTAATACCTAGTTTTATCTCCAAATAAATTGTCCTTAAATTGCTGCAGCCATATGTCACTGGGAGTTGATTCTTGCACCATATAGCAGAGAATGTCATTCAAGAATGGGTTTTGGGAAGTCAGAAATGCCAAGCAGAACAATGTGTTTTTTGTTTACCACCCTGCCTTGGGCAGTGTTTCCATGTATGAGATGGGACACTTGACTCATGCTTTTGCCAAGCACATGTATGGACAGCACCTTCATTAAAAAGGCACAAGGATATGTGCATATTCATGGCCTCACATGTAAGAATTTCTATGGCTATAGAAGTTGGCATGAGATGAAAATATCAAGGCAAACACTCCTCCCATCTAAACACAGGCTCTTTTACTTGTCATGAACTGCTGTGATAGATCTGGCAGCAGAAATTCAGACCTGAATATCTATCATTTACACAGAAAATTCTACTAGAATCAAAGACAGGACATTGCCACTTTGCTTGCCATTAAAAAAAGAAAGAAACTGATTTGGCTTTAAGGACTGCAATTATCAAAGGTTACTAAAAGCATCAATATGCAGGTAAGAAGCAGCAAACAAATCTGGCAAAATTCAGCTGAACTGACAAGAGCTAACTTGTGAGACTTTTAGATACATGGCAATTCACATCCACCTTCTAGTCATCCCTAAATGGGCAACCAGTGCCACAGCAAATCATGCTAGTGCAAACCCAGAGTATGCAAGAACAGCCATCAGTCAACCAAACCAGCTCCAAGCAGTCAGTGTAGGCTACAGCCAGTCCAAGTGTTTGCCTCTACTATCACATCTCTGGGTTTGTTTGAATTCCACAGATGCAACACAAAGGTTGTATTTAGTGACTAATGTAGTTTGACACTTAAGAGCCTCTTTTTTGTAATCAAGTTAAGAAGAAACCTGCAGTACAGGCCTGCCACAAAAAGCACAGATACTCTTCTTTCCTTTGCAAGGCCCTTCAAAAAATAAAAATAAAATTCAAAGTCAACCCTGACCTTCCCTGTTGTACCTCTAGGAACACAGAAGGAGGATGTGGGTCTGTGGTTGCTTCCATTTCAGGGCTATGAGAGTCCACTATGCCTCAAAGTCTGCTCCTTCCTTTCTCAAAATGGGTATAATGAAAAAACTACTTGTCTACAGAAAGTTATCTATCCCCTTCTCCTCATTAGGCCAAAGCTTCTGCTTTTTCACAACTTTGATAATAAAATCACTGAAGTAAAAGTTAAGGTCTCTATAAGCATGTGCTAGCTTTTCCTCCTACAAATACCCTACTATGCTTAGTGGACTGTACTAAAAAGCATGGTTTGTTTTACATAATTATGCAAGTATATAGAAATTTTGGAAGAATAATTGAAGAATACTGCTCTTTATCCTGAGGATTTCTGAAACTTGTTTCAGTGCTGAACAGACAAGAGGTATCAGCCAGTGGAACAGTACTGTTCTTACAGCTCACAAAAAGCAAAAATCTGAACAGTGCTAAAGACTTTTACTCAATCACAACTGGCAGAATTTCCTTACTGTTCAGTTCAACAGACCCCTTCTCAAATTCAGAAGCTGAAATTATGCCTTTATTGAAGAGTTTCCATTCCCCATGCATATTATTTGTCAGCCTTACTGAATGTGCCACCTATTGTACTGCTGAAGAACACTAAAATGAAGCTTATTAGCACACACTTTGCTTTGTTCATGCACAAATTTAAAGGAGACAGACTAAAAGCTTGGGGAACTTTTGCTGATGCACAGGTCTGATGGGAATTGCCTAAACCTGCAGCCATCTGTAAGTTACTGCATTACATAGTAGGAAGGGATTCCAGTTCTATCTGGTGCATCATCATATGGGTTGTTACATGGTAAGATCCAGTTAGGCTAAGGGAATCTGTGTTGCTTTCTGACACAGCAGACTCAGGAGGAGTACTGTACAAATACTTTATACACAACCTTCTTTTTCAACACTGATTTTTTTTTTTTCAAACTACTCACACCTGCTACTGTAGCTAAGAATAAAACCCATGAAAACATGACTCCATGACCCATTGCTCCCTCCCTGGAGGTGTTCAAGGCCAGGTTGGATGAGGCCTTGAGTGAGCTGTACTAGTGGGAGGTGTCCCTGCCTATGGCAGGGGGTTGGAACTAGATGATCCTTGAGGTCCCTTCCAACCTTACCATTCTATGAGTCTGCTTGGCTACTCTCAACTCCCACACCCGGGTCCTTCACAACTATGTTCTAGTGCATTTTTCAGCAACAGTTAAAGGACTGTGTTTAGTAAGACTTGGTTTTGTATTTTAAGTAGTAACACAAGATGAAGGATATAGCAAAATATTAACAGAGTTTTATTTCCACTAGAAACAAAGGAGGAACAACATCTTTAGAATTACCTCCAGTTGCCAAAAAGCTCACAAAGTAGCACAACAACGCTGAGCAGTCTTGAGGTTGACATCGTCTTGTCAACTTACTTTTGCTACTTACTCTTTCACAGAAAACTACTTCACTGAAAGCAAGGTAGCTGGGAAGGTAGAGGAAAAGACATAGAACTCCAATCTTAAGGTAAGACAGAGATTTAAATTTCCATTTAGGGAAAGTATGCTTGCTGGAGTGCTCTTTCCTCAATTAAAAACGGACACTTTTCAAATGGTTGTGATGATAAAAACCACCATGCGAGGCCCCACACTTGCTTTCTAGGCTCAGCCTGTCAGAGTACAAGCAGTACTGTTGAGTTCATTGCTTGAATCACCCTGCTAATTGCAAAAATGCAGAAGTGCATCCTACTCCCTCAGTTACTCACATACTATTTAAGTGGCCACACACTCATTCACTCACGTGAAGACAGCTTTGTTTGTGGTGACGTATTTGTTACTCACCTAATTATATGAATAAACTGGGACCTTCACTCAGAAGCATCAAGAAAGAGCTTAAGCAAGAAACTGCATACAGAAACAATGCTAGCCTTAAGTTCTTTTTTCAAGCCACTTAAGAAAACAAGGACAGATACGGGTACCAAATGAGTGGCTGCACCAAGCAGCCCAGTGTGATGTGTGCTCCTTGCTGCTGTTCTCTGGGAAGAATGGCCAGAGAGGAGCATTCTGGCTCTGAAATAATCAGGCCACAATAACAAGTTCTTGTATCACAGCAGAGTAGTTATTTCTGGCCTTTCAGTTTATAGATTCATAGAATGGTTTGGGTTCAAAGTGACCTTGAAGATCATGGGGAGGGACTATTGACAAGGTCTTGCAATGACAGGACAAGGGGCAATGGGTTTAAACTGGCAGAGGGAAAATTTACACTAGATGTTAGGAGGAAGTTCTTTCCAGTGTGGGTGGTGAGACACTGGCACAGGTTGCCCAGGAAGGTTGTGGCTGCTCCCTCCCTGGAGGTGTTCAAGGCCAGGTTGGAGGAGGCCTTGAGTGCCCTGTACTAGTGGGAGGTGTCCCTGCCTATGGCAGGGGGTTGGAACTAGATGATCTTTGAGGTCCCTTCCAACCTTACCATTCTATGATTCTATGATCATCTAGTTCCAAACCTCTTGCCATAGGTCAGGACAGACCAGATTGCTAAAGCCATGACCAGCCTGGCCTCAAACACTTCCAGGGAAAAATCCTGGTTTGAAGCAGAGATGGTAGGAAAAGCTGGTGATAAGAGTTTGTTCCCCTCCTCAGCCATTATGAGATTGGGCCAGCTCCAGAGAGCAATGAAAATGCAAGATACCCTTATACAACGCTTTGATCATAGTAATTATCCTTTGTCATTATATTTGTTAACAATCAAGACTATGAGCAACCACTGAGGACCAGAAATGGAAAAAGTAACCCAACCCACCCCATCCACACCAAACCAAAAATGTAATTAATGAGCCTTATGCTTAAGTGAAACAAAACACTTACCAAGGCAGGATTTCTACACTTAGGTTGGCTGCCATGATTCTCCACGCTGTCACCCATCTCCATGCTCCCACATGGATGCTTTTCAGTAATTTCAGAGGCCATGTCAGGAGAATCCGAGAAGAGATTTCTAGGCATCACACTCTCTTGGCTTATTGTTCCTGATGTAGTGCAGAATGCCATCAGCATATTACATATGGCCTCTTATGGCTGCTACCTTCAGTCATTTCTGGAAACAGAAAACAATGGGCTGCATTAAAACCTTTAAAAAAAACAAATACTTGAAAAGGAATGGAAAATAAATAGTACAAAGTTCATCCCACCAAGTTAATAAAGGACATATCTTCATGTTCCAGAAGATATCTACCATCTATGGGGATCTTTATCAAAAAGAAAAAATGAAAGTCTTATTCTAAAAGTTGACTTTTAAAATCCAGATTTGCAAGGTCTCTATCTTGTGCGTCTCCAAAGCAGATGCCTAGAGTTAAAGGACAGGCCCTGCACAGACTCATGTCCTGCACTTTGTTTGTGTTTTCCATTATGACACACAGTAATAAAATCCTAACTGGCAGAGATACCAACTGACCCAGTTCAGATATCATCATCTATTTATCAGCTTTTAGACAAGGATTCTATTTATCAGATCACATGAGGGAAACAGAATCCAGTTCCTTTCCTGACACTGCTGCAGCTAACTCACGTGTTACTGAAGCAGCTCCACGTCAACTACTTCCGGTCAAAGATCCGCAAAGAGAACTCGCTGCCATCTTGCACCATCACCTTACACAGTGGAACTGCATTTCAAACCTTGCAGTGCTTTTATTTCACTCAACCATGAAGAAACACTGCTTGTACATTTGGGAGATGCTGACTGGAACAGACACATGCACCAGCACTTAGTGAAACAAAAGTCCCTGTTATTTTTAAGCCATCCTAGTGCTCAGTCCTGTAACACTTCTCCAAAGTGCTGTCCAAAACACTTTGGCAGAATTTCTTCCTTCATTCTCAAACTACCACAAAGACAAAAGTCATCCTTGTGTATTAACAGCACAAAGAAGGGAGGCTAAAAAGTAGACCTCAACTAATTTCTCATTCTAATGTGTTAAAACACCCTTTCAAACAAGAAATGGCCTCGTTCTGTAACAGTTAATCTTTTCACTCATGTTGCCTGTGACCAGGCAACAGCAGTGACACAGTCCTCAAAGCAGTTGGTTCTGAGGTACCATGTTATAGGTAACCAGCTGTGAACTGGGTACCATTACCCTGACATGGTACAGATGAAATGAGATGGTCCTGCTTCCCAAGTGCTTCTCCTATTGTTATGGTTCAAGAGGTGATGCAAGAAGCAAAATCAAGTGTGCATTTCCAATTCAATTGGATTATCTCTCCGTCCTCCCTAGCCATCTTGGCTGAGGGCTGAGAAACCAGAGCCTCCTGGTAAGCTGATTAGTATTTCATAGCAGCAAGATAAAATCTACCAATACTTAGCAACAATTCCATTCTGCTGATCGTTTCCTCCCAGGAGAGGGCTATGACATTACCAGAAGAACACTCCCTCATCTATGCTGTAACACCAACATACGTCCTGCAGGAAGGCCCCCATACAATATAGCTAGACTGTGGTCCAGCAAGTTCTAGAAGCACAATCCACATCAACAGAGTGCTGGGTGCCACAATAAAAGCACAGCCTTTCTTATGAGCCTTAGGTCTAATGATTAAGATTTAGCCTTGCTTTTTACACAAAAAAGAACATTCTTCCTTTTTTCTATTAATTACACTAGCTACAAATAGATACAATGCATCCTTGGGCTAATGGTCTTTAAGTGACACCACAGAAGGAAAATAATGCTCTTGGTCCTGGTTTTCAGAATAAAATGGGAAGACATGAACACACTGCAGCAGCTGCTGTACCTCTGGTTGCCACACACCCAGGCTCAAACAAAAAGCTGTGCTACAGGAAGCCTAACTAGAAAAGAATAGCCCAAGTCAGAACATACTCTGGAACAGCAGGTCCATCTACAACAAATCTTGGCACTGAACAGTCCCACATGAGAAAATACATGGCACTTCTAGAAAGCATCATCATCGATTAAAATCCTTACTCCTGCCTGAAATGCTACACACAAAACCCCACACATGTAAGTTTTAGAAGGCAGGACTATCAAGAAAAGCTTGACACCACTGAAACTCACAGAAGACTTCCACTGACTTCAGTTTTTATCCCACAGCTTTCAAGGGGATGTTCCAATGGAAGAGTATTTTCCAAAAGAGGGACACACAAGTAGACACCCTCTATTATTTCTCATCAGCACTTTTAAGCTGCAGCACCCATTTTTATCCAGGTGCCCCCCAATAAAAATTGGGCATGTCATGTTTGTGTAATCCCTCAGTGATGTCTTATAGAATAGAAGAAAATATGCTTAAAAGTGTGTGTATACATTTTATAGGCTTCATCATAAGAGGTCATAGCTACAGATTACAACAGATATCATAGAGAAGATCCACAAGTGCACCCTCAGCAAGTTTGCAGATGACGCCAAGCTGTGTGGCACAGTCGACTTGCTAGAGGGCAGGGATGTCATCCAGAGGGACCTGGACAGGCTGGAGGGGTGGGTCCAGGCCAACCTCATGAAATTCAACAAGGCCAGGTGTAAGGTCCTGCACCTGGGTAGGCACAATACCAAGCACAAATCCAGGCTGAGTGGTGAATGGCTGAGAGCAGCCCTGAAGAAAAGGACCTGGGGGTCTGGGTTGATGAAAAGCTCAACATGAGCCTGCAGTGTGCACATGCAGCTCAGACAGCAACTCAGTGCTGGGCTGCAGCAAGAGCAGTGTGGCCAGTAGGGTAAGGGAGGGGATTCTGCCACTTTACTCTGCTCTTGTCAGACCCCACCTGGAGTACTGTGTGCAGTTCTGGAGCCCTCAGCACAGGAAGGACATGGAAGTGTTGGAGCGGGTCCAGAGGAGG
>VWZE01002894.1:460052-508186 GCA_013396675.1 Eubucco bourcierii
AGGCCTTGAGTAACCTGTCCTAGTGGGAGGTGTCCCTGCCTATGGCAGGGGGTTGGAACTAGATGATCCTTGAGGTCCCTTCCAACCTTACCATTCTATGATTCTATGTTAATCCAAGTCTCCAAGAAACCAATCAATGGTTCAAACCTGAGGGAGAAGAAAGTATTTAAGAGTATGTTTCTGCTTTCTTCAACAACAAAATCTCAGCGCATCCAGGTCTAGGCTTCACAGTGTATCCAGGACAGCAAGAACACTCCAATAGCAGTAACTGCCAAAGCCAAAGTGGTTCTAAATAACCACTAACTCTGCTTCCAGCAAGCTCCTGTTACTCATTTTCGAGCTCAAGCTCAGATGTTTCACAAAGCTCCTTAACAATGAATAAAAGGCAGTGACTGCACTGGTTAAGAGCCACCCACACAAGATCAAGTAGCAAGCATTATGGCACGGGTTCTGCTTCTGTGTTGCCAACCCTTGCTTCTTTGGAGGTTTTACTCATTCCAGAAGAGCTCAGGAGCTGTGACATAGCCTGTAAGCCTGCAGAAAACGCATGGGGCAAAGATCTTTTCCCTTCAATCTTTCACATCATCTTTAACACTTCAAGGCTACACATCAATAAGATCACAACCTATAAACCACTTCTCTCTGCTGGTTTTTTTTTATGCTTTAATTGAGAAATGCCTACATATTTTTCCAGTGCCCACAGCAGGCACAGCTGATGTGAGGCTGCCCAGCACTGCTGCAATACATACAACATGATTTGCAAACAAATCCCCCTCTCTTCAGCCAAAGACCTGAAGAGCAACAACAGCAGGACAACAGGCAGCTGCCCCTCCTGACCTTCACAGATGCATTAAATATGAAAGTAAATTTGCTCACAACAGGATTTCTTGCTTGGTCTAGTCAATGCATTGTAGTGACTTTTTTTAGTTGGTTTAAGAGTGCCTGTACTATCAGGGATTAATAAAACAGGAAAAATAAAATAAAATTAGAAAAAAAGCCAGACCATGATATGAGAGTTCAGAATTATGACAGGAACAGTACTATTTGTAGAGAAGATCCCAAATATTAAACCAAAAAGGCACCTTAGGACAGCTGTGATTGTATCAGCTGAAATGATTGTGTCCATTACACCAGAGGAAGCCTTCATGAGATTATGTGAAATGTATGCTTTTAAATATGAAGCATGTTTATCAGAGAGGAGGAGGAGGAAATTGAAATATTCTGAAGGTAACATTCAATTTTACCTCAAGATATTTAATTTTGCTTTGACAGAGGCACATAATTTACAGAGACCATATTAAGTTGCCATCAAAGATAAGGTGTGGTCTGTTCCTTTTTAAAAGGATATTTCTATAGCTTTGCTGACTCAGGTTACTTCTTCACTGAAGTTCAATGGTAGCATTTACAAGAACCTGCTTCTGTAGTAGCAGGAGACTGGAAAAAAAAATTAACAATCCTATTTGAAGGCTAGCTCAGTAGGCAAAAAGATCAATCCCACAAAAATGGAAGACATTTAGAGGCTAAAAGTCAACCACCACATAAACCAGGAGCTGAAAGGCAGCAGACAGACAGCATCACACCATTTAATGCACCATATATTTAAGGCACTGTCGACAATTTTAGGAAGTCATCATACATTTTTTAAAAGGCACAATATCAGTTTCTTCCTTCCTTTGCTGAAGACAGTTTCTAGAACATTCTTTGTATGAATCCTATCTCTGGCTAGATTTCTAAACCTGAACTGCACTCTGAGCACCACACACATTTTACCTGTTCTTAAACAGCCATTTCGCAGTGACACAACTGAAACAAAAGAACTGGACAATGAACTTCAAGGTCTGTTTAATGTGTCAGCTTCATGCAGACATACCAATGCACACACTCATCTCTCTGCACACCATCAGCAGTGTCACACTCCACAACCCTGCTTGAGTTTGGAGAGTTAAGCATCTGGAAAAACATCTGAAAGCACTCTGAGGTCATTCAAAGTGTTACCGTGAGACAGGTTTTATAAAAATGATGGTATAGAGGCAGACTAGAGACCAGCATCTCTACTAGCCTCCAACAGCAGCAGATGCAGAGGAAAGAGCAGGTAGAAGGAGGCAAGCAGAAAGCAGAAATTGATTCATTCAGATTCCTCATATTGTGCTTGGGGCTTCCAAAAACAGGCCAGATATTTGTGCTTAATAGCCTGATGAATTTCTGCTTAAGTGCCCCTGCAACATACCTTTGAACCTGCTGTACAAGATCACAGCTGAAAACTAACTGGCATATGACATGTCTTAACTGAGCCACTGCTGTTACAGACACCTCAAAACTGATCCAGTATGGTGGAGATATTGCCTCCTTATGAACAGAGGTAACAGCAACTGAATTCTTCTTACCTACTTGAAATATAAATACCTGAGCTTTAGAGGCAACCCACTTCTTTCTCTTGTGATACACAGTAAGATTTAAGCTTTCTGGTAGAGTGCTGCCTTAGAAAGGACAAATATAGAATCATAGAATGGTAAGGTTGGAAGGGACCTCAAGGATCATATCATAGGCAAGTTAACTAAGTCTAAGGATACAGAGGGCAGCTGAAGAGGTATTGCTCTGGGCATGAAAAAACAACCCAGAATCATACAGTAAATTTATAAGCTGTTCTTACAGGAAGAGTCAAAACAAAAATGAAGTAACAATCATTAACACTATGTTTAGTAGCCAAGGTAAACCAGAACTGGCCAGCATGGCTAAATTCTGACTTTCCATAAATGCAGATGCTAGTACATTTTACTGTGATGCACATTCATTATCTGTTCATGAAAAATCCTGTCTGTCTAAAATGATCATGGATGTTTAACATTCAGTAACCAGGAAATGTTCCTGCCCTTGTTTAGAGAGAGACTGTCACCATAATACAGTCACACAGAAATTCTGACCATTAAAAAAAAAAAAAAAAAATACTCCACCCCCCTAGCCTATGGCACTATGCTCCTCTCAACAAGAGCCAAGCCAACAGCATTCTTATAGGCACTTCATTGGATATAAATTCAGAATGAGTGACAAATAAGTGAAGAATTTTTAGTGAAGTGGGAACTTGGGGTACTCTCATGGTAGCACAGCAGTCCAGAACAGGCATTTAGCTACAACCAGAGCACTATCATACAAGACTCCCAGAATTCAAAGTAATTTAATATAATGTAACCCATATATTTTGTTTTAAACTTCCTGGTTTCTGTGGTGCGTTTGTGACAATCCAGACTTTCCTCTACAGAGAGCTACAACATCTGCTAGTTTTAAAACTTACAACAAATATTCTCTCAGTTCTCTAAATCTGGAAGCTGGACCCTCGAGAAATACACTGAGCATCATTCATACAGCTTGCACTAGAATTTACAGGAGCTGCCAACAGTGAAATAATTAATCCTGTGTACATATGTTTTTAAAAGAACTAGATGGGCATGGCACCAGTTCGGTAGAACTTAAATCCAGCTGACTTCACTAGGATATTTCATCACATGCTTGAATGGTTTGGTGAATTAGATCTCAAATTAAATGCAGCAGCCACTTTAAAAAGAAGAGAAACAATCACAGACCAACATTTTCATCACCTCAGTAATAATTGAATTACTACACTGAATTCTCCAAATCATGCGTTGCTTAGAAACACTGCTTAAGGTCACGCCTTTGACCGTGTTAATCCAAGCCTCAAGATACCAGAAAAAGAGGGTTTGGTACTGTCCTTCATTCTCAACTGGTATTTCTGGATTTTCAAGAACAGCCTTTTAAGTTTTTCAGACTCCAGAAACTATGATACCTACTGAAGACAACCCAGCTGACACAAGGCAAGGACATTTTGCAAAGGCCTGCCCAAACGGTTATCTCATCATCACCTCATCGCCCTCCCTGCAACGTTTGGAAAATGATGCTTCTCTTTATGGAATACTCATGCAGACTTTCATGATGCTTAGCACATTTCTGTCCTGAGAGTGGACCATTTTTCTGGGAAAAACGTGAAGCATGTTCTCACACATTTTTGCTTTCTCCCTTGCAAGTAGACTCTGTTCCCAGTTCACTACAACACCAGCTTCAGATGAATCCTGTTGCCTAAAGCAAAGGACAGTGGCAAAAGGTTCATGTACAACATGGATTCATGTACAAGTGGATTAAGAGAAAGATCCCTGAAGCACTCACATTTCCCAAGCATTTACTGCAACAGAATCCCTCCCTGGGCCAACTATAAATAAAACTACAGCTGATGACAAGTAGTTACCTTTGAGAAGTAGTTACCTTTCTTTAGATTAACGTCTTACCTAAGGATAATGTTAAGACTCTCATTGGTACACTCCAGCTGAGATTTGATGACCAGTGGGAATACTACATATGAGAACCAGAGCTGTCTGACCTAGCTTTAGACACATCCAGTTCTCCTCTGACTTCAAATGTCCTTACAGAAATTTCAACAAGTGTCCAAGTCATTTACCTCTTAAAAATCTCTTCTGTTAAGTTCAGGGTGGTGCTGACAGCAAACACTTCAGATACATGAAATGTACATAAACAACTTCAGGCAACGACTCCTCTGTAATTAGTCAACTTCTGTCTCGTTTTAGGTGTAGCATCACTGGAGTTTAGAGTTTCATTATGTAACTAACTGCTACAATCATACCAAAGGTAAACCAAATCCTGGTTTACAAAGTATTTGAGACAGCAAGATAGTTTTCAGCTCAAATATGGCCCTTTCACTGTCTCACAGTGGCTGAATCTTAGGTTGCTTTCCTACACTTCTTTTGGTAACTGCTGTGCTGGTATAGAGGGGAAGGCAGAAGACATCTGAAGCTCAAAGCAGAAATGTTTACTTTAATAAGTAGCTAATAAAATGCACATTTCATTCCTATCTAAGTACACAAAGGTCTGGCAGCCCAGGCAGAGCTGAAAACAACACTGGCAAGACAGCACTAAAATCTTGCCCTGAACAGTCCTTGGTACAGGGACAATCAATACACACCTAATTGAAAAGGATTTTAAAGCAGTTAGCTACACTAGAAATTAAAATCCCTTGTTTTTAGTTTTTAATNGTAACAGTATTTGACATGGCCTGGCTGGCTGGTTTTGAAAGCCATATTCACATGCTCTTTTTTCATGCTCCAGTATTTCAGAAAGTCAGCCAGAGACCTGTCAACTGCTCCAGAGTTAAGTTCTTCCAGTTACTATATCCAACCAGCAAGACCCTCTGCCAACATTCTTGGTTAATATTTCTCTGAGGTGTGCAGAAAAAAAAAAAACCCAGCTATAACCAACAGGAAAAGAGTTTTACTATCAACAAAATAAAGAGATGCACTAGAGAATCTCCCTGTTCCTTTCAAATATCAGGCATAACTTGTACTTCTAGTCAAAATTTCACTTTACTCATCCATTCAACTTTTTTTTTTTCCTTTTACAGTTTAAGCAGCAGCTCCCCCCTTTTACACCATTAATTACTACAAAGGGAAAAGAAAAATCACAATCATTCTTTACAGTAGTACCTGCAAAAGTCCACCTGCAACGCTGCACTAATCAAACGTTTTCAGAAGAATCTCAAAAGGATATCTTTTTAATAGCCTAAGCCATAAATTGTAAAAGCTTTTAAAACTAAGACTTATGTTTTAGGGTTTGGAAATAATTCTTTCTTCCTGTGCCCCTCCTAAAAGGAAGGGTGAAAGGAAATAATTGCTACTTATATTTCTGATCATTGTTACAGTTTAAAATCCTTGAAAAACTTTTAAGAAAAACAGACGAGCTCCTCCAAAGTCCATCTGCATACTTGTTACCACAGATGATTCCTTCATCTCTTACTACACCAGTGCAGAGGACCAAGCACAACAAAGCTCCACTTCCAGCTGCCTCCTTTCCATGCCCACACTAAACCAAAAACTATTCAGGAAACATGCCCTTGAGATCCTGGATTACTGAAAATCCCAGGGGTGTTTTTGAAGCTGTGGTTTCTCTTACACTTAGTAAGCCTTGCCCGAACTACCCAAAATTACAATCTTAAAATGCACCAGCCATCTCAGGCTTACCAGTTATGACAGGGAGCAAAGCTGGTTGGGGGGAAGGCATTTTGAACTACAACCTGCTACTCTTTAAGCCAACTTTTTCCCAGTGGTAACACTGAACTGCAGACGGTCAGAAAACAAAGAGAAGGTATAACGCAGCTCTTTCCTATCACCCTCTGCGAGTCAGTAACACCACACATACAAAGTTTAACGATGCAAGCGTACAAAGCCTTTCCTTAGCGCTCTTTAAGTTGCCAGTTAGCATGGGTAATTTTTTTTTCCCCCCGCAGGTATGATGGTGAAGAACAAGAGTTAAAAGGGAAAAAGAATAGTCCTTAACAAAGATCAATACTGGGAAACAGCCTCACATAGAGCAGGGAAGCGGTCAGCTCAGTTTTTCTCCTCCCCTTTTCTATACAAAACTAAACCCAGAGCACCTCGCCGGGACTGTGCCCGTGTCCTCTTTCCCGCTGGCAGTGCTGCGGGCGGGCACGTCCCACCCAGCCCGGCTGCCGAGCCCCAGGGAACAGTGGGGCGAGAACCGGCGCAGATACAGGGTGTCCCGCCCGCTGCTCGGGGAACCGCGGCAACTGACGTGAGTTGAAAAAAAAAAAAAAAAATTAAAAATCCATTAGTGAGTAATAAGATCAATATTGAACCATTCGTACCAAGGGCTGACAAGCATGCGGAAGGGCCCGAAGGGGCCGCTGAGAAGGACTGAGCCAGGGGCAGGCGGCACGGCAGGAGCTCATCGCCTCACGCCAGCGGCTCCCGTCACGGTCAGTCCCCTCTGCCGGGAGGCGAGGACAGGACCTAGGACGAAGATCGCCTCAGCCGGAGCGCCCCAGAGCCGGCAGGAAGCGGAGATCCTCTCAGTCAGAGTACTTCAGAGCCGAGGAGAGAAGCGAAGATCACCTCAGCCGAAGCACCGCATTAGGCGAGAGGAGCCCTCTGAGAGAAGCAAGTCCTAACGGGAGCCCCCACTCACCGGCTACGGGGAGCAGTCCGCACCTCTCCAGGCAGGGGCGACAGAAGACAGGGCGAGGAGCGGGAAAGAGTGTGGATGAAGAACGATAGCGGGCAGGTGGGCGAAGAAGTATATCCAGCCAGGCACAGCTTTCGGGGAGCAGCCAACCCCGAACTCATGCGCACTGCGCCCGGCCACCACCCACGGAGGGCGGTTAAAGCGACAGACGCAACGCGGGGCTGGGACGGTTCGTTTTATGTGGGGAGCGGCATCCCGTCACGGCTCCGCCTAGCCCGGGCGGGACGACGGCCTGTGTCCCGAGCTTTCTGGGCACGGAATGAGGCCGGCATTGCTCCCTGGCTGGAGGACGAGGGTGGCAGCCTGCGGTGTGCTGTGGTGTGAGGGGTTTTCTTTGCTGCCGTATAGCGCCCACAGAGCGCGGCTTAAACGCGTGTGTCCGCGGCCAGAAGCGTTGCCTAAGACGGCACCGCTGAGGAGTGGTTCCCGGTGTGCCCTGAGCAGCGTGCGTGGGGTGGGAGATGTGGATCACCACAGCCACCCTGTAAGGGCAAGCTGGGTGCCATGATGGGCTACAGTGGACTGGTGGTGAGGTGGTACCTTCGGCTTGGTCTGAGAATCCCAAGGTAAAACTCTGCCTGGCCCTGCCACCTCCAGTTGCTGTGGACAGCCCAGATTATGAGGGATAAATTCTGTTGGGGCTGGTGTCTGTGGGACTTGCCTTTCCACTGAGCTGGCGGGAACTCATGCCTCAAATACCGTGTTCAGTTTTGGGCTGCTCACTACGAAAAGGGCTTTGAAGTGTTGGTGTGGGCCCATAGGAAGGCAGTGAAGGTGGTGAAGGGTCTGTAAAACTGGTCTTCTGTGGAGTGATGAGGGAACTGGGGTTGTTTAGGCTGGGGAGAAGAAGCCTGAGGGGAGATCTTCTTGGCCTCTACAACTACCTGAAAGGAGGCTGCATTGAGTAGCTAGTGACAGGATGAGAAGAAATGGCCTCAAGTTGTGCCAGAGAAGGTTTGGATGTTGTGAATAATGTCTCTGAAAGAGTGATCAGCCATTGGAATAGGCTGTGCAGGGCAATGGTAGAGTCACCATTCCTGGAGACGTTGAAAAGATGTGTAGACATGGCACTCTGAGACATAGTTCAGTGGGCACTGTGGTTTTGGATTGGTGGTTGGATGTGATAATCTTAGAGGTCTTTTTCAACCTTGATGATTCTATGATTATGTGTAATGTTGAGGGTAAAAGGTGAAAAAAGAAGTTAAAGAGTGATTGGCTCAACCCCTTGTCTCCCCTTCAGGCTGTATGGCCCCTGCCTGAGTGTGCATCTTCAGGGAAGGAAAGAAAGGGGTTTGTTTATGTGCCTGATAAATCTGTGCCACCTGCATGTTTTACAGCTCAGTAACAAATATTGCCTGTTTGTGCTCTTATTTATTGCTAGTATAGCATCATACTCATTGCTAGTTATCAAGTAATAGTTCCTCCCTCCTTCATTGCACAAGGTCACAGAAGCCATTGAATTAACAATTTGACCTACTTTACACTGTAAAAATTTCAAGCCACTCTCAGAAATCATTATTCCTCACCTATGCTGTGGGAAGGGGTAAGATCATCCCCAGTTTGGACATTTCACTAGAGCGTCTTCCAGGGCTGCAGGAGTGTTGTTCAGGAGGAGAACAAATAGTTGAGATCCTAAAAATATATTTAAATAATTTGGGGATATTTTAAAGATGGAGTCTAATCTAAGATGTTTGGTTGTTCTGTAGTCTAGAAAGACAGGATGTCTCCACTGTCTTAAGATAGTTGGACAAATCACATTGTGAGGAAATGTGTCTCCAGTAGTCATACAGTGATGAAGCCTTACCAGTGTGTATCTTGACTGGAGGCCTAGTTTAGAGCTTGCTAATGTTAGATGAATTCCCTCTCTACTTTTTTATTCTTGTCTCTGCCAGCAACTTGGTACAGGATCAGTTGGATGTCACATGTAACATCTGTTACACAAGAGTAGAGAAGAGAAAAGTGCCTTACTTCAAGGAGTAAAGTGGGAGTGGTGCCTACTACATGTAGCATGCAGATCCTAGTTAAGGAGAACATCTTTCTTTGGTAAACATCTTTAATTCAAAAATATATTTGAAGGCAAGCATGCACTTTACTGATTTCCAGTGTGGGAACATCAATACGCAGATGCAGAGCGCTTTGAGATTCATCAATGCAGGATGTTAGATAACTTCAACGTATCATTCTTACATCAGTATGTGTAAGTATATGCTAACTCACCCTGCCTGAGGTAAGTCCTCCTTGTTAAGTAGGACATCACCTTGAAGAAGATCTTACAGTTTCAGGGCTTTGCTAGCTCCACAGTGTTGTTTTCTTTATTTCTTGATTTATTCTCAGCACCTTATAATACCCATTTTAGTCTTGCATTAAAAATGTGCACCATCGACATTTTTCTACCCCATGTGTGTCTCAAAGAATTTTTTGTCCTTTTGATCATAATTTGTATGTTTTTTCCTCTTCCCTCATTCTTCAGCAATACCTAACTGCTAATACCAGCACTGACTTCAGTTGCTCTAGGAGAGCAACTGTGTTGACACATTCTGTCCTGAAGGTGGGGAAATTTATGGTGCACAGTTCCAAGTACACAACCTATTAGTATGTATTACAGAGAACTTCTCTCCTCTGCACTGTGAAAACTTGTCATACCAGTTCAAAAATATGTCAGGCATGCATCTCCTTCCTTTAACATTAATCATTGATTAACATGTGATACTGACATTTCTGGTAGCTACTTAATAAAACAAAACAGTATTGTATGTGTATTTCTAACTTCTATCATATTCTAACAATGACATCACAACACATCCACCTGTCAGCATCAGTATAGGCCTGTCCCACTCTACAGACCCTCTGGAAATGCTACCCAAAACAGAGCCACTATGACAAGCCCATGTTTGCAAAACTCCTCTTGGCAATGTGTCTCTTTTTCCTTGTGTTACAGGCCAAAATTCCAAGTTCCTTCTCAGATAATGTGCCTGTTATATTTATTACTTCAGATAACTGAGACTAGACACGTTGAACTAAGCAACTGTGGTCAGAGGATCTCATCCAAGTATTTTGGACTTTATTTACAAATTGTTTTTACTTTGGACCTTTTTTTTCTTTTTCTTTCTCTCTTCATGTGGCCTGGGCTTAATAAGCAATGGGTAAAACTGAGCAGTCAGAAAGAACATGTAAAATGATGGCAAGCTCTCTGTTATGTGTTTGAATTTCAGTAGGCTTAGAAAGCTCTAGAGTTGAAATTCAAGAGTTGTGTGAGGCAGTGTATATAAAGAAATAAAAATCTCTTTTAGAAAGCTGGTAATTTACATTTTGAACATAAGGCAGCAGACAAACAAAGCAGGGAATAAATATACGCTGAGATATGAGATAACCATGAAAGAAACAGGGTTTAGTCAAAGTGAAGATCGAGTTACATTTATGGTCATTATAGTTGACTTAGTATTGTGATAAACATGGTATTATGATTTGCTATTTGTGTAAGACTGGCCACTGGAAACCTCAAGACAAGATTGTGCCTTGTTGTACAACGTATTGTACAAATGCCAGGCAGCAAAGAGTCACTGTTATTCTTGTTTACAATAAGTAATCCTCCAGAAAATATCCTTCATGACTCATTTATGCAACTTTTCCTCATGATTGACCATGCCTTTTTTTTTTTTGGCAGGGCACTTACAATTAGAGCCAATGAAAGGCTTTGGTGTCACAGCACACCTTACTTTTCAGTGCCTAGCTGGCAGACAGAATTTCCAAGCAGTGAGATAAAGTTACAGTAATCAAAATTTTGGAATTTGTCTGTGACTCAGCAGCAGGCTGACATCCCAGCCCAGATGTCACTGCTGCCTTTCTCATGCCAATTCAGTGGTTTTTGTGGTGCTGTCCAGTCATACCAGTGTAGTGATCTAGATTAAAATGAGACAAACCAGCAAGACTCCGTTTGGATGAGTGGTCTGCAAGATGGGTAAGAAATTGGCTTGCAAGCTACCCTGAGACAGTGGTGATCAGTAGTCTTTACTTAGGCTAGCATTTGTCACAAGTAGGGTCTCCCAAGGATGGATACTGAGCTGGATGGGGCTCTAAGCAACCTGATCTAGTTAAAGATGTCCTGGCTCACCACAGAGAGGGTTGAATTGGATGACTTTTAAAGGTCTCTTCCAACTCAAAACATTCTATGATCCTATGGGATTGGAAGCACCAAGGTGCTGATGACACTAATGTGAGTGCTGAGATGGATATATCAAAAGGAAAAAAAAAGTGTCTTACAGAGATAGCTGGGCAGGCCAGATGAGCAGGCTAGCAAGTTTAACAGGTGGCAAGGGACAACATAACACCATAACAGGAGCCCAGTACAGGCCAGGATATGTGGTTGGGGAGCAGCCTTACTGAGAGAAAGTTGGGAGTCCTGGTGGACAAGAAGCTGAATGCAAGCCATCAGTGCATTGCTACAGCAGTGATAGCAAATAGGATCCTGGGCTGCATCCACAGCAGCATTACTAGCAGAAATAGAGATATTATAATTCCCCAAACTCTAGGTTTAGGGAAACAATATCAATCTGGTAACCAGATCAGAGGTCGCATTGGCATCTGCATCTTGTTCAAACTCCTGCAGTGAGCAGGGATACCTCCAACTAGGTCAGGCTGCCCATAGGCCCAAGTCTGACCTTGAATGTCTCCAGGGACAGGGCCTCAGCCGCATGCCTGTGCAACCTGTTACAGTATTTTACAGCTCTCATTGTAAAGAACTTCTTTCATATGTCCACCCTGAATCTACCCTGCTCTCATTTAAAACCATTGTCCTCATTCTACAAGGCCTTCTAAACAGTCCTTCCCAGCCTTCCTGTGGGTCCCCTTTAGACAGTGAGACATAGCTGTAAGATTTCCAGAGCCTTCTCTTCTCCAAGCTGAGCAGCCTCAATTCTTTCACCCAGTTTTCATAGAAGAGTTGCTCCAGCATTCCGATCATCTTTGTAGCCCTCCTCTGAACCTGCTCCAGCAGGTCCATGTCTCTCTTGTGCTGCAGCCCCAGAGCTGGACACAGCACACCCAGTCAAGTGTCACCAGAGCAGAGCAGAATAGCAAAATCGCCTCTCTCAATCTGCTGGCCATGCTTCTTTTCATGCAGCCCAGGATGCGACTGACCTTGTGAGCTGCAAATGCACATTGTTGGCTCATGTCCAACTTTTCACCCACCAGTACACCCAAGTCCTTTTCTGCAGGGCTGCTCTAAATTTCATCATCCCCTAGCCTATATTGATATGGAGGATTGCCCTGACCTAGGGGCAGAACCTTATTGAACCTCATGAGAACTCAGCCCACCACTCCAGTCTGTCCAATTCCCACTGGATGCCATCTTGTCCTTCAGTCTTATCAACTACACCACTCATCTTGGTATCATCTGCAAACTCACTGAGGGTGCCCCTAATCTTACTGTCAATATAATGAAGATATTGAACAGCACTGGTTCCAGTACACTGCTGTAGGGACAGGGATATCTCTGAGCTGCGGAGAGCAACTTCCATTCCATTCCATTCCTCTCCTGTGTGATTAGGGTGTGCCAAGTGAAAGATGAATTTGAACAGTCTGATGGTTCAGAGACAACTGAGTCTCCCAGACTGAAACTTTGTAGATAAGCACTTTAGATAACATCAACTTGCTGTAAAAAATGGCCCAGACAGGATCTGTGGTGAGCAGAGACAGTCAGCATTTATTGAGCACTCTCTAGGAACAGCTTTAGCATTTAGTCCTATTTGTGATTAAGCCAGAAAAATATGTTATGTTAGATTATGTTCTAAATTAGTTGAGAAGTAGCCCTGAGGCTGCTGTGGCCAGTGTCATTCTGTACCTGTACAGAAGCAGAGCTGGAAGCATTAAGAACTGTTGGTTATTAATTTTTCTCCAGCTGGTCTTCACAGCCTTCCTTTTGTCTTCTGGATGCTTAGATTTACCTCTGCCCTTTTCTATCTTAAGTACCTTACCTCCTTCCTGAATTGCTGATTCCACCTCAAGGTCTTGTAATGACAGGATGAGGGCCAATAGGTTTAAACTGGCAGAGGGGAGATTTAGACTGGATGTCAGGAGGAAGTTCTTTCCAGTGAGGTTGGTGAGACACTGGCACAGGTTGCCCAGGGAGGTTGTGGCTGCTCCCTCCCTGGAGGTGTTCAAGGCCAGGGGACTCTGATTTCTGGGAGGGGAGTTGTGTTTCTGTATTCCCTTCAACTTGTATATTTCTGTAACTATTCCTGTCTATAGTGTATATCTCTGTTTGTCCATTGTGCTGAGCTGTAAATAGAGCTTCAGTCCTTAACTCCCAGCTGGCTGAGTCTAGTCTGGAGGATTTTACAAAGTGTGGGGGGGAGGGTAACTCCCAAACCATCACACCATGTAAACATGAGGAAAATCTTTTTCACTGTGAGAATGATGGGACACTGGAACAGGCTTCCCAGAGGTTTGCAAAGTCTCCTCTGGAGACTCGTGTGGATGCATTTCTGTGTGACCTACTCTAGGTGATCCTGCTCTGGCAGGGCGGGTGGACTAGATGACCTTTTGAGGTCCTCTCCATCACCTAACATTCTGTGATTCTGTGATTTTCGCAGGCTCCACCATTACCCCACCCCACCAGTGCTTCTTGACCCACCTTCTTTCCCTAGAACTTTCCATATTGTCTTTAGGACTTCCTGTTGCCTTCTCTCTGTATCCAGCCATGTTCTTTTTCCTTGCTGCTAGCTCCACAGCCTAATCTGATAGACATAATAGTGACTTTAGTAAGTTTGACTTAATTTCTTTCCTCTCATTACTTAAGGTGTTAGTGCACCTCACAGCTGAGACAAGATTTGCAGGTATAAGGAGAATTCTACAGAGGAATGTTATAGTTTGAGGTTAGGTGCATTTTTCTTTTACCCATTTTGGAAGAGGTAAATGAACATCTGCCTCACTCTAAACTAAGACAAGGAAGAAGGGTAAACACAATCCCAAGCACAAATCTAGTCTGGGTGGTGAATGGCTGGAGAGCAGCCTTGAGGAAAAGGACCTTGGGGTCTGGGTTGATGAAAAGCTCAACATGAGCCTGCAGTGTGAGTGCAGCCCAGACAGCAACTGAGTGCTGGGCTGCATCAAGAGCAGTGTGGCCAGCAGGGCAAGGGAGGGGATTCTGCCCCTTTGCTCTGCTCTCCTCAGACCCCACCTGGAGTCCTGTGTGCAGTTCTGGAGTCCCCAGCACAGGAAAGATATGGAAGTGTTGGAGTGGGTCCAGAGGAGGCCACAAAGATGCTCAGAGGGCTGCAGCAGCTCTGCTATGAGGACAGGCTGAGAGAGTTGGGGCTCTGCAGCCTGGAGAAGAGAAGGCTTTGAGGACACTTTAGAGTAGCCTTCCAGTATCTGCAGGGGGCCTCCAGGAAGGCTGGGGAGGTACTATTGACAAGGTCTTGCAATGACAGGACTAGGGGCAATGGGTTTAAACTGGCAGAGGGGAGATTTAGACTGGATGTCAGGAGGAAGTTCTTTGCAGTACTGGCACAGGTTGTCCAGGGAGGCTGTGGCTGCTCCCTCCCTGGAGGTGTTCAAGGCCAGGTTGGAGGAGGCCTTGAGTGACCTGTACTAGTGGGAGGTGTCCCTGCCTATGGCAGGGGGTTGCAACTGGATGATCCTTGAGGTCCCTTCCAACCTTACCATTCTATGATTCTATGATAAGAAGTTACTTTATGAGTTGTTCTGTCTTCAGGGTTCGTCTGTAGTCCAGCTGGGGAGAGAAAGGAGAGCTGGCTTGTATTTTTTAGCATTCAGTACATCAGTTTCACTTAAATTCTAGTATCGGCCCCTAAATCTTTCATTGGATGTAGTCCTTCGTCTTTTCCTGTAGCAGATCCTGATCTTAGAGCAAATACTTCCCTTTCTTTATATTTTGTCAGTTCAGAGAGGCATGGGACAGCCTTCTGCTGGTTCTACAGTACCTGGCTGCAAGTGTTCCAGATTTAGCAGGCTCCAGTGGCATTAATGCAATACAAAAGCATCCCTAATAGCTGTTCCTTGGCTTCTGTGATTTAAAACATATGTTTTCTGACATTGAGTTGTCATTTGTTCTCCCATTCATCCCCATGACCATAGACAGCTAGTCTGAAATAGAGGCAACTTATTTTCCTGTGGGAAATGAAGACATATGTCACTAAATTGAATTAAATATTAATCATATTATTTCCAAAGGAGAGGAGTGCAAGTAGAAATAAATAAAATTTAAAAAATTATATTCTAAGAGAGCATAAATTATATATATAAATTTGTCTTTTTAAAATGTGGGGGTTTATGATTTGGTTTGTTGGGTTTGGTTGGTTTTTTTTACATTTCTGGTTTGATTCCTAGTAGAACTGAAAGTTAATTCATCTAATGGCCTTCCATTGGCCCACAATATGATTCTGGATGATCTTAATTCCAGCTCCCAAGGACAGGGTGTCCTGTCATACACTGAGCTGTGGTTTGCATTTGATGAGCTGTATTTTCCATTTCAGTGGAAATGAATGATTTATGGAGAAGCAGAACAGTATAGATGGACTCCTTATGTGTGATGTTTGAGGAAAAGACTTGCCACTGTCATCCAGAATGTTCTGTATCTGTTCTGTCAAGGAATTCTGATTTGGCTGTGGGCTGTGTCAGGGTCAGCTTCAAGTCAGTGGAACAAACCCTGGTAATTTCATTATGAGATGAATCAGGTCTTTACTAAATGAAGAAAGAAGTTTAGACCTCTGTAGCAGAGTGTAGATGGACTTTAGACATTTAAAATCCATCTGCAATCCAAGCAACTTCTGCTTATCAGCCATCTAACCCTGCATCTGCCTTATCTTGGTAGGTGCCTCTCAGTTTGACCTGCACATACAGCACGTGCTGTATGAGGTGAACTGAAAAAAATCAACACAAACTTAATCCTTTTTCAACACTGCCTTGCACCTTTTCCATGCTGACTGTCATGCAGGCTCAAAGTGTGCACAGCATATTTGGGGACACTCAGTAATATTTATTTATGAACTGTGTTTCTGTGTGTTATACCCTCACAGAAACTGGGCTAGTGGATAACTTTCACAGTCTGGAAAGTGAAAGCAGAGATGAGATAAAGGCTTCTAATCAAGGTGTTAGAGCAAGGAGATGAAAGAAGGAGAAAGGAATGGAAATCCTCACCTCCAGACCTTTAAGCACAAATCATGTATTTTATGTTGCCATCAATGGATTAAAAAAAACATTGTCCATCATGGCAATCCTCTAATCCCACAGGACAAGGCTATTAGAGGATAATCCTAGCCCCAAATTGCAACCCTATGCTCGAGCATTGGTTCTGCTAATGCAGTAGGATACAATTACAGAACAAGGCCTGGAAACCACAGCCTTTGTTCTGCCTTATTGCTTAATTGTTTAATGAAGTATTCACTTCATCTAAGTGAGTGCTTTGTAATTTTGTACTTGTGTGCAGCTGGCAGTGGCAACAGGCAAAGAACTGGCTTTTTTACAGCATACTTTGTTCTCTTGGTAAAAGAAGATACCATTAAGGATATCAGGCTCCAATAGTAAATAATCTGAGAGATGTCCCCATAAAAAGGAAAACTCACCCTTAAAAGTGAGGAATGAAAGCACACTTGTTACTGTTTGCCCCATGCTTTTCCTTTTGATTCTGTGCAAAGACAGGCTGAAGAAGCAGTGTGACATTTAGGACCAGATCTTGCACTAAACAGCTCCATTTCTGAGGTCAGGACTCTGCTATCACATGCACCTTTACAACTGGAATGGGAGAGGCATTCCCAACTGGAAAAAAAAAAAAAAAAAAAAAGAGCATATTAAAAAAGGCTTGTATCAATGATTCAAGCCCTTAACTAAGTCCAAAGTCACCATATATAGGAGCAAGATAATATTTTTAAAGTTTATTTTCAGAATCTGTCAGCTTCAAGACAAAAACAGTGGTTGTGTTCTACTCTTGAAGTAGACCAGCTCCCAAGGAGTTCCCTGGTGAAGGTTAAGTGCTCAGAGACAGTTCCCTACCAGCTATTGCTAGACAGCTCCTGTATCTCCCAGCATTTCAGGTGTTTTTATCTTTTGAAACATTTATTTCTTTATAACTATAGAAGGAATTTAGACAATTACCTCTGTGCTTGAATATAATTTCTGTCTGGGGACGTAAGCTCCAGACACTGGATAGCAGGAGATCTGCAATAGGCTAGTGAGAGAATATGACCCTGGGAACAGGGGAAAATTTGTTTGAATGCTGGAGGCTTTTTTTGAGTTCCAGACCTGTGGTGTCTCTGGAAAATGCTAAATACCAAAGTTGCATTGCTAGTCTTTAATACTGAGGTTTTCTTTAATAGCTCTCAACATTTTCATGAATAACATCAGTATCACAGAATCACAGAATTAACCAGGTTGGAAAATACCTTCAAGATGATTGAGTCCAACCTATCACCCAACACCTTCTAATTAACTAAACCATGGCACTAAGTGCCTCATCCAGTCTTTTCTTGAACACTTCCAGGGACCATGACTCCAGCACCTCCCTGGGCAGCCCATTCCAATGGCCAATCACTCTTTCTGTGAAGAACTTCTTCCTAACATCCAGCCTAAACCTGCCCTGGTACAGGCTGTGTGTGTCCTCTTGTTCTGTCACTGGATGCCTGGGAGAAGAGACCAACCCCACCTGATTACAACCTCCCTTCAGGTAGTTTTAGAGAGCAATGAGGTCTCCCCTGAACCTCCGCTTCTCCAGGCTGGACAACCCCATCTGCCTCAGCCTGTCCTCATAGGGCTTGTGCTCCAGCCCCCTCACCAGCCTTGGTGCCCTTCTCTGGACACATTCAAGCACCTCAACATCTTTCTTAAATTGAGGGGCCCAGAACTGGACACAGTACTCAAGGTGTGGCCTGACCAGTGCTGAGTACAGAGGCAGAATGACTTCTCTGGTCCTGCTGGCCACACTATTCCTGATACAGGCCAGGATGCTGTAATGGAGGGGTAATTACTAATGTGAGATGATTTTCAAAGATTAATATTGTTTATTAATATTCAATAGTCAGAACTCTCACCACCCCAGTCACTACTTTTAATAATAACTGGTTCTTCACATCGGTCATGGAAACTTTATGCAGGTAGTAACAGGATCTAGAAGCAACAAGTAATAATATATAACATTAATTGAACTGGAAGAGAAGGTTCCTGTGGTCAGTGTACCGCTTGCGGTCAGTACTCTGCTTGCCCACTAGATGGACTCAGGGAGCTCCTTTCTGCTTATGGCAGAAGGCAATGGTGAAGAGGCTTGAAGTATTTACTCACAAAATATTATTTCCTGACTCATGGGGAAATAATGACTGACTGACTGACTGACTACAGCTTCAGACAGTACCCAAACGCTTTCAGGGAATTCTGTTACTGTCTTGTCAGCCACTGAGACTTCTCATTCTTCACAGGCTTCAGGGTGCTGGGGAAAGGAGGCAGACAGTCTCTGACCTGGTCCTGGCTCTCTGGATGATCTGTCTATCTCCAGGACATCCTGTCTTGGTAGGAGACATTCAGGTGTAGGTAGGATGTCTTGTGATATGCAGTCTTGGCACGATGTCACACTGGCTATGCAGGCCTATCACGTGAAGGCATTTAGAGTCTATTCCTGGTAGTGGAGTTCCAGACAGTTCAGGATGCAACAAGGCAGCAGCAGCAGCAGCACAAGAATACAAGAGAGCAGAGAACACATTGTGCTACCTACTCATCCCTTTTTGTCAATACAGCCCGGGACTAATGGGCCTTTGGACATGGATTAGCCAATCAGGATGGCGGTTAGCCAAACTCAACCATATTAGGTGAAGCCATAGGCTTGCTTCACCCACATTTGGGCAGAACACAGGCCTTGCACAAGGCAATCCTGTGTACCTTGTTTACTACAGGATGCAAAACAGGTCTTGGCAAGCCAGAGTCCTCAGACTCAGTAGCTCCAGGTTCTTTGTCCTCTTTCCCACGGTTGCTTCTCCCTATAGCAGAAGGAGGGAGCGCAGAAAAACATGCCTGGGCAAGCCAGGACTTGTATAAGCCTGTTTTGGCCTGCTTAGGCCTACATGCCATTGGCTTTCTTGGCCACCTGGGCACACTGCTGGCTCATGTTCAGATGGCTGTTGATCAGTACCCCCAGGTCTCTCTGCCTGGCTGCTCTCCAGCCATTCTGTCCCCAGCCTGTAGCACTGCATGGGGTTGTTGTGGCCGAAGTGCAGAACCTGGCACTTGGACTTTTTAAAACTCATGGCATTGGACTGTGCCCACCTAACCAACCCATCCAGATCCCTCTGCAGAGCCCTCCTACCCTCTAACAAACAGATCAACACATGCTGCCAACTTGGTGTCATCTGCAAACTTACTGCTGATGGACTCAATCCCCTCATCCAGATCATCCGTTAAGATATTAAATAGGATTGGGCCTAGCACTAGTGACTGGCTGCCAACTGGATGTGGCACCATTCACCACCACTCTCTGGGCCTGGCCACCCAGCCAGTTCTTTACCCAGCACAGAGTGCCCCTGTCTTAGCCGTGGGCTGCCAGCTTTGCCCGGAGTTTGCTATGACAGTGTCAAAGGCCTTGCTGAACTCAGAACAGAACAGATGAGGTCACCTGTGCACCAATCCCTTCCCCTTTGGCCATCCCTGCCTCTTGGGAGGTAATGCCTATGGCTACTTTGCTGGTTCTTATCAGGGAAGATGCTGCTTCCCTGAGGCCACATTGCTAGAGGAAGGCAGCAATGAGAGAGGGGATTTACAGGCAGTTCACTTGTTGCTTTCCATGCAGGCTCCACTACAGGTGCTATTCTTGTGAAGTCCATGAAGGGAAGGAAACCATCACACAGTGGCATTTGGCACAGCAAAAAAATAGTATGATGTAGGCTAGCTGTATGTACATGTTAGTTCATTGTTCTTGCCCCAAAATAGGTGACAAATAACTGAATCACCAAATCACAGAATGTCAGGTGCTGGAAGTGACCCTGAAAAATCATGCAGTCCAACCCCCCCTGCCAGAGCAGGATCTCCTATACCAGATCACACAGGAACACACCCAGGCAGGTTTGGAATATCTCCAGAGAGGAAGACTCCACAACCCCCCTGGGCAGCCTGTTCCAGTGTTCTGTCATCCTCACAGTGAAAAAATTCCTCCTCATGTTTACATGGAACTTCCTATGCCTTAGCTTCCATGTGTGGCTTGTGACTGTTCCATTTAAAATGAAGTACAGTGCAAACCTCTTGTTTGTCTCTTTATAACTTGTTTTCAAGAAACTAATATTTTCAAGATCATTTAACAAACCATTGCAGGCCCTTAAATAAATTATAGTCATTAACCTTGCCTAGGGTAACTGAGGGCAAGATTTTAATTCAGGTAGTAAAAAGCCTGTCCTCTAGGCCTGAATATTCAAGATCACAAGAGTGTCAGAACAAACATCAATTCAACGACCAACAAGAACAAAAGTGGCTTACAGCCATCTTTTGTACCTTTACTGTGCTGTTGTGTTCCTGCCTGTGCCAGTGCACTGAGACTTCTCAGGCTCCTTTTTTCTGTGCTTACTTCAAGCTGCCTCTGTGATCTGTTCCTGAAGCTGGAAGAGCTAAAGCAAAGGAAGACCATGGCTCATTTTCCTTTAAGGACATACCTGCCAGCTTGTCTGTAGGGAGTTTCCTGCAGAAGCACTGACACAGAGGCAGGGAACTGACTCATGATGGCTAGAGACACCTCCTGGAACACCTGTAATGGAATAGCCACAGGGCAGTCGTGATTCAGTCCAAATCAGTCTCATTAGCATCTGATTTCTTAATGGCATCCTGTATATTCTTATGTTGTCAGCTATTTTTGTATCCTCTGTGCAACCACTGCCTGAACAGGAACTCTCTGTCCATCTATATGGAAACGTTTGGATAAAGTTTTGTTTAAAACTTCAAAGATGCAAACTTTTAATTAAGAAGAGAAAACCAGCTTTGCTTAAAACTGATGTACTTTCCCTTTTTCCCAAGAACCAACAATTTAGCTTCTGTGAAGAAAAGATTTCTGAAAAAAGGTTGCAAAAAATATTTCTCTAGCACAATTTCAGCTTAAAATATTGTCTTGCCAGGACTGTTATTACAGCTGTTTATCACTTGGAGATAACATTTGCTTTTGATTTCAAAGTTTCAGTTGCTTGCTTTTAGTGTTATTACTGTCAGTGGCTCAATACTGTGGTTACGAATGACCATAGTCTGAAATGGCTTCTGGGTGAAGCAGATTAAGCCTCCACACTGAGTCAGAGAAGGATTAAAAGTATCAGAGAGGAAAATGAAAGAGAGCACAGATCACCTCTGTCTCAGCAGTGTAGGAGTACAGTGGTACTGTAGGACTGAAGGTTGTCTGGTAGAGAAGACACTGAATCATGACTGAGAGGGATGACTCTGGTGTTGATGATGGTTTGGGAGTTACCTGCCCCCTACCTCAGCTTTCTAAAATGACCCAGACTAGAACTGAGCCAGCTGGAAGTTAAGGACTGAAGCTCTATTTACAGCTCAGCACAATGTACAAGCAGAGATATACACAACAGACAGGAATAGTTACAGAAATATACAAGATAAAGGTAATACAGAAACACAACTCCCCTCCCAGAAATCAGAGACCCCAGGAGGGGCTCCCAACCACCCTTCCACCTTCTCCCCACCCCTGTACCTTACCCCAAGGTTTGCCTTACACGCAAGGTGAGTTTGGAGGATCAGCCAGGGGAGTTAGGAGAGTGGTTAGTGAGGTTACTTGGCAGAGAGGAGAAAATCCAGAAGCTGCTAGACGGCCTGAGATGCTGTGCCCCAGAGACTGACTGTACAAGCCCAAGTGCATTATCTTTGGTTTGTATTCTTTTCTGAAACATCTCAGCAAGCCTACTCTGCTCTCGTCAGACCCCACCTGGAATACTGTGTGCAGTTCTGGAACCCTCAGCACAGGAAGGACATGGAAGTGTTGGAGCGGGTCCAGAGGAGGGNTGGGGAGGGACTATTGACAAGGTGTTGCAATGACAGGACAAGGGGCAATGGGTTTAAAGTGGCAGAGGGGAGATTTAGACTGGATGTTAGGAGGAAGTTCTTTACAGTAAGGGTGGTGAGGCACTGGAACAGGTTGCCCAAGGAAGTTGTGGCTGCTCCCTCCCTGGATGTGTTCAAGGCCAGACTGGATGAGGCCTTGAGTGAGCTGTACTAGTGGGAGGTGTCCCTGCCTATGGCAGGGGATTGGAACTAGATGATCCTTGAGGTCCCTTCCAACCTTACCATTCTATGATTCTGTGAGGGAAGTAGACATCACCACTGTTTCCTTTTCACAGCTTACAATATAATTTTCTCTATTAAAATATTCCAATTAGCCTCAAACCAGCACAGGTGTGAATGGAGCCTTTGTAGTAAAAACTGATGAAACAGTTAAATTACATCTACCACTCAGTCTACAGGTGAGAGTTGTCCAGAGGCTGCCTGGCACAAAACTGACGTAACCCCTACCCCATTACCATGGGCTTCTGGAGGTTTAGCCAGGGCTGGACCCTGCTTGTCACCTTGCATGCTTATCTGTGTGCTTGTTGACCTAGCTGGGTTTGCTGCATTCCAGAGCTGGTCACTGAATGTTGTTTATTTGAATTCCTCTGCAGCTTCAGTGCAGCCCCATATAGTGGCTCTTTTGATGTTTGAAGTTAAGAGGCTTCCCTCACTGCCTGGCTTTCAACAATGTAATTGCTCCCCATCCTTTTTCTGCAGTACAGGAATTTGGGGAGAATCAGTTATTTCAGGCTGATAACCAGGGTTCCCTGAAATTCCAAATATTATTCATGATATCATTATGAGTGGTTACACTTTCTTACTTTTTATGAAACCCAGTGTAGAGCCGACGCTCAAATAAAGAGACACCTGGCATTTGTATTCTGTAATATTTGCAATAATCTAATGATCACCTTTGCAGACTCTGCCCTGAGGGATGGAATGACTTGACAGGATATCTGCATTACAATTAAAATATTGTTCCTGCTGGGAGAAGACTTGAATATTTTTATTTTTCAACAGTTGACGCTGTGCCGTGGCATTTACAGTCGGGTTAGACTAACACCTTCAGCAGTCTCCTTCTCTACCCATCAGACTCTGGCCCAGCAGTGTGACAAGCACATTAATTCATCACCAAGATGTGAGTAGCACAGTTAATTGGTTTTTTTTATAATTCACTGCTTTTAATGTGTCATAGAGAACTTTTAAACTTCCTTTGCAGGTGGGGAAACTGAGTCATGGAGAGAAGAGGTGGTGTCCGTTCACTTGTTAAGGCAGGTGGAAGAAGCAGCAGTGAGATCCTGGCTTGCTGGACTCTGGCTGGGAGACACATCCTCTGAATTGTCAGCTATTCCTCAAAATACAAAGCATGATGGCATGTCTATCCCACTATGCTCACCAGTTCTGCCTGGCTTGCTAGAAGGTCTCCTAGAAGGTATTCCTGAGTTACTGTTCTCACCAGAACCTCTTACCAGTCTAAACATACTCATGTGGATCTAAAATTAAAACTTCCTATGAAAGCTGGAACAGCCAAAGTTTCCTAAACTGTGCTCTGCTGCATGGTCCATGCTCCCAAACACACCTGTTTTTCTTACAGCTGTATTTCTTAAAGCAGGACAGAGTCTCCTTTTGCTTCCAAGATCCTCCTAGACTTTGGTACTGAGTTGCCCTTCTTGATTTTCAGATGGCACCTGGTCCTGCAACATAAATCGGTGAGGATGCAAAGACAGGGCTGCAGAGAAGGTGGGAGAAGAGAGTTTAGATGCATGACTTGTATGACTTCAGGAGTGCTTTCTCACACAGGTTCTTCAGTGAGCTGCCTGAATAAACCCTGTGAGCAGTCAAGTAGAAAAGCAACACTCACAGAACTGGCCTAACACATTGACCAGGAATTGCTCCAAGGTGTGAGCTGTTGTTGCCCTCTGCCGACAGTTTTGCCACGTCGTCTCATCACTTTACAAATTAAGTATCTTCTGATGTAGCACGAACAAGGATTTCTGAGGATCTAAAGTAAACCGAAGGTACCTCTCTGAGACAGAGATTTTGAGGGTTTATTGCTTGGGGGTTTTATGTCCTTTCTCACTGTTGTAACTTAGACGCTACATAACAATCATCCCACATCAAAGATGAGTCCAGTTGAAGCTGTTGTGCAAGGCACAGAATGTATAAATAAAGCAAGCAAATTTGCCCCTGGAGAGCTTGCATTCTGCAGAAACAAGACAGATAAAGGATAGTGGAAAATCAAAGAACGATCTATCCTATTTTACGTATAGACTGCTGAGATCTAGCAGAGCCCACAAAAGAGGCAGCTCTATTACTCTGCATGGAAGCTGTAGTCAGGTAATTTGAAACAGAAATAAGCCAGAATTTCTGTCTGCAAGGAGATTGGATCACACTGTTGTGGGGTGGGTTTTTGTGGGTTTTTTTTTTTTTTTTTAATCCTTTTTTTTTTTTTTTTCTTTCTTCACAAAGTTAGATAATTCCTTGGCACAACCAAAGCTGTAATTCTGTCAAATCTTGCATGGGGGTAATCAGGCCACGATAAATAGGAGGCTAGATGAGACAGCCACATTTATTTTCTGCCTCTCTCAGCTTGCCCAAGGTCACACTAAAGTTTTGTGAAAAAGCCAGAAAATTAATCCCATTGCCGTGGGTTGGATTTTGGTTTTGTTTTCTATATTTCGCTGTTTTTTCTTGTTCTGTTTGGTTTATTTTGTCCAGGGCTTAAAATTTTCCCCCCTCTTGTTTACATTTCAGAATTATCTAACAAATGCCTTTAAAAGTGTATTTAAATATTGTAGTGCTGAATAGGATAGAAATGTCTGGGACATTTTAAATGTTTGCTTTTAGCATATGAACTTATATTGAGCTCTTGACCAAGACTTTTGCTGTAGTAAATTTACTGTTGGAATTTGCTAGTTTGGTAGCTGTGAGTGCTGAAAAAATTGGTGATCCATTTCAACCATCCAGTGCCTCATAAAGATTTCAAACTATCTATGGACATATTCTTGGATTGTCTGCTCTAAGTAAATGCTCATGTGGAAAAAGACAAAAATCTTAAAGGAATATCCAGAAATAGTAAACAAAAAGAACTGTTACCTTTGACAACTTCTATTTTACCCTGCTGAGTGCGTGGTAAGTACTAAGCATTATAAGTGAAGATCAGGTTTGTGATCACCTGAAGAACCTGAAAGTGTTCAAGCCCATGAGACCTGATGGGCTACACCCATGGTACTGAGAGAACTGGTGGATGAGGTTGCTTAAACCCCTCTTTATTATATTCCAAAAGTCATGGCAGTCTGGTGAGTTCCCCACTGACTGGAAGAGGGGAAACACAACTCCCATTTTCAAAAAATGTAGGAAGGAGTAGTCAGGGAACTCCAGGCCAGTCAGTCTCACCTCTGCACCCAGTAAGATTGTGGAGCAGATCCTTCTGGAGGCACTACTGAGACAGGAGAATAATGAATAGGTGATTGGGTACAATCAGCATGGCTTCACTAAGGGCAAATCTTGCCTGACAAACCTGGTGGCCTTCTATGAACAGGTCACAACATTAATAGATGAGGGCTGAGCAACTGATGACATTTACCTGGACCTGAACAAAGCCTTCAACACTGTCCCACACCACATCCTGGTCTCCAAGCTGGTGAAACATGGGTTTGATGGGTGGGCCATGAGATGGATAAAGAGCTGGCTTGATGGCCAGAGAGTGGCTCTCAATGTGTCTGTGTCCATGTCCAAGTGGAGGCCAGTGACAAGCAGAGTCCCTCAGGGATCAGTCCTGGGACCAGTCTTGTTCAACAAGTTTGTCAGTGACATGGACAGAGGCATTGACTGCAGGCTCAGCAAGTCTGGTGACAACACCAAGCTGTGTGGTGCAGCTGACATGCTGGAGGAAGGGATCCACCCAGAGGGACCTGGACAGGCTGCAGAGGTGGGCACAAGCCAACCTCATGAGGTTCAACAAGACCAAGTGCAAGGTCCTGCATCTGAGTTGAGGCAATCCTAAGCACCAATACAGGCTGGGCAGTGACTGGCTGGAGAGCAGCCCTGAGGAGAGAGACTTGGGGGTGCTGGTGGGTGAGAAGCACAACGTGAGCCAGCAGTGTGCATTTGCAGCCCAGAAAGCCAACCAGATCCTGGGCTGCATCAGGAGAATTGTGGCCAGCAGGTTGAGGGAGGTGATTTTTCTCCTCTACTCTGCTCTGGTGAGACCCCACCTGGAGTACTGCATCCAGTTCTGGAGCCCAAATTACAAGAGGGATGTGAACACACTGGAGTGTGTCCAGAGAAGGCCCACAAACATGCTCACTGTGTGTGTCACTGTACAGGGCAGATTATAGCAAGAATAAGAGCAACAATAAGTACTAATACTGATAATTAATAACCCCAGGCTAATGAATAAGGGCCTAATTGTGTTTGCATGAATATTGTCCCTGCTCACAATTAAAAAGGAGTAAAATAGGTCAGTTTTTCAGTTCTCTATGTGGGTCTCAGTACTTCTCCTGCAGGACTTTCTTTCCAATAACCAAATGTTCTCATTAACCTGCTCTTTCATCTGTTCTCTCTTACAGATTTTGCATTAAACCCCAATGCTTTCCCCTACTCCAGTATTCACAGCAGTGCCACCAGTTGTTTAAATGTGATATGTGGTATTTTGTAAAGCTTTCCTGACTTTTGTACTTAGATAAGAATCACAGCATTCATTAAAAAAAAAAAAAAAAACCAAAACCAAACCAACCCAAAAACCCAAAACCCAAACCGTAATGAAAAATAACATCTGAAGAGGGAGAGAAAAAAACCCCAGAATTCTGACTTCATATTAAGGACTAAAACTCAACCAACCAAAAAGAACAAGATGAAGCACACAGAGTCTAAAATATTTTTAACATTCTATATACATTTTACTCTATTGTTTCTTTCCAGAAGCAACACTTGGTATCTACACAGAAAACTGGGCCAGGAACTGGAGAAGACTGGAGCAGGTATATATCACATTATCCTTGATGCTGACAGGGTAGAGTCGACAGGAAAAACATTGCCCATCTTTCCAGAAATGATTTCATCCACTATAATTGTTTATAGGTCTGGAATAAAACCTGAGTGCACTTTGGAAGACCTAATGCCTTCTCTGTCATCAGCAACTGAGGCAGCCTCAGTGTGAACATTCTCTTATTGCACTTAATTTGTCCTTAAAGACTCCTTCAGAAGGCTCTAAGTATGGCTGGAGCTTTCTCTCACTTAGATATGACCTATTACATCAGATCTCACTGACATATGCCTCTAATAAGCCAAGATGCAGATAGTCTAAGATGTTGCCATACACACCTGTTCTACCTTTGCAGGAGGTGACTGTCCTTCAGCAGAACTGGTAGATGAGATCAATACTTTTATCTGTATCAAGTCAACAGATTAACTTGCACTGGTATGACAGTTTGAAGAACTGGTCATAGACTCAGAGAGTGGTAAGGTTGGAAGGAACCTCAAGGATCATCTACTTCCAACCTGATCTAGGCTACAGGAATGTTTCTTGATTCAGTTACTCCACAGCATTACAAGTTTTGGTTTCATCAGGGTAAGGCTAAAAACCCCTGCCTTACCTAAGGAGGGAAAATTAAAGTCTCTTAAGTAGCTATGAACAACAGTCACGAGTGAAACCTATGAATGTGGCTTAAGCTTTAGTAATACAAAATTGATTTGTTATTTTATTAGCTGGTTTGGTTTTAATTTTTTTTCTTCTGTAACAAACAGTAACATAAACAATAACCTTGTGATGCTCCCATTATTATGACTCCAGAATACAAATACTTAAAACAATGTTTAAAAAGTCATACAATGAGAATTGCTACAATTTCATAGAATCATAGAATGGTAAGGTTGGAAGGGACCTCAAGGATCATCTAGTTCCAACCCCCTGCCATAGGCAGGGACACCTCCCACTAGTACAGCTCACTCAAGGCTGTACTAGATTTGCCACATCAAAATGTAATTAATAATTTTCCTCTTTTCAAACACATACTGGTATTAAGGGTACAATTTGACTAGTTTTTTTAAAATAAAAGCTATGAGTTTGACAAAAATAATTCCTAACACTGACAACAAGCAGGCAGGAGGTGGTACATCATACAATGGAGAGTAAGAAAGGTAGACCTCTGATCATAGAATCATAGAATGGTAAGGTTGGAAGGGACCTCAAGGATCATCTAGTTCCAACCCCCTGCCATAGGCAGGGACACCTCCCACTAGTCCAGGTTACTCAAGACCTCATCCAATCTGGCCTTGAACACCTCCAGGGAGGGAGCATCCATGACCTCCCTGGGCAATGGTTTTTTCCCTTCCTCTGAGAGCGTAAAACAGGATGAGGATGCATTACTCAGTGGTTAAATTCAGAATTAATATAATCGAGGTGCAATGGCAGTGAAATCAAGACAAATGAATCTTACTCAATGCAGTATGAGGTTTGTCTTATAGCTTTAGGTCAGGTCTTCATGGAAATTTAACCATTTGTCTGTTCTCCTTATTGCTTAGAGACAGCAGCCAGCATTTCCATGAGATTATTTAAATGTAGAATTATTAGAAAATTTTGCAGTTAACAGAGACAGATGGGTTTTACACAAAATCTCTGCTCTTTGTAGCAACCCAATGTGATACTGAGCAAGATAATGGTCAGGAAGAACACTGCCAGGCTCCAAATGAGAAACTGTTGACAGTAAAATTACCCCAACATTCATCAAAAAGCCAGTAAATGTCAAACATGGGGCCTTTGATGCAGTAGCTCATAATTCCTGTTCAGAAGCTTTTGCAGTCTCTTCAGGGCATGCAATCATCCTGCATTTCTGCTGATCTTACTGAAAACCTTCTGGCTGAAGAAGTAGGAGGAGCAGGTGTCGGCATTCTGCATGCTACTGTTACAGTGACACTTGACTCACCTTGGGCACAGCACATTTGGCCTCAATTTCCCCATCTGCAATACAGGAATGACAAGACAGGAATTACCCAGAGGCAGTTCTGTGAAGGACATGCTGCTGCCATCCAAATGCTCAGAAATAGGAGCTAGATGGCTGGATAGATGACAGGCTTGTGCCAATGAGTTAGTCGTGGTTTTAATAATAACTACACCCATGTTTTGTGGCTTGGTAGTATACATTTTCAAGCTCTCTCCTCTACAGCTACAGGAGATTACTTTAAACCAATGCAAAACTAATTATTTGCCAGTCTGCTGAATTCTGGGTCAGGCAGCCTTAAGAAAACCACACAAAGTTTATATAAAAGCTTATATAACAAAGTCCTGTCGTGTTCTTTGGCTCTGTGGAACATGGAAGGTATAAATACCTTGGCCATCACCCAAATCCTCTGTTTAACTCTGTCTTCAGCATATATCCCTTAAATGATGTAGTGAATCAGACTGTTGCCTGGTTCACTAATTAGGAACAACCCTGTGCTGTGTGTTACTCTAGCTTTTGCTGCACCTTGGTTTGTTTGACTTTTACTGATTCACAGATTGCAATGGGTTGCAGGAGGCCCTCAAACATCATCTTGTCCAAACCCTTGCAGTGACCAACTAGATCAGGCTGTCCAGGACCACATCAGGTCTGATTTTTAATGTCTCCAGGGATGAGGCATCAACCATATCTCTGGGCAACCTGTTCTTTACCACTCTCATTGCAAAGAATTTCTTCCTATGTCCAACCTAAGTCTGTCCTGTTCCCATTTAAAATCATTGCCCTTTGTCCTACAATGCCTTCTAAGCAGTCCTTAAGTCCCCTTCAGATACTGAAATGTAGACGTAAGGTCTCCCTGGAGCTTTCTCTTCTCCAGGCTGAACAGCCCAAATTCTTTCAGCTTGTCCTTGTAGGAGAGGTGCTCCTCTGGATCTGCTCTAGCAGGTCTGTTTCTCTTATGCTGGGAGACCCAGAGCTGGACACAACACTCCATGTGAGGTCTCACCAGAGCAGAATACAGTGGCAGAATCACCTCTCAATCTGCAGGTAACACTTCTTTTGATGCAGCCCAGGATGTGACTGGCCTGGACTGCAAGTGCACAGTGTCAGCTCATGTTCAGCTTCTCATCCACCAGTACCTCCAAGTCCTTCATCAGTGATATCACAGATTTTGTCTATGTATCTTTGTGGGGAGAAGATTAAAAATTAATAACGATAATCAATGTTGATATCCAGACAGAGATTGTTAATAACTATGAAAACTGTTTCATTAAATCTTGCCAGAAACCTTATTTACAAGGTTCAAAAATGCAGGGTTTGGAAATTTACACATACAGGGAACAGGTCAGCTGGAACACTTTAAAGGCAACTGGCATAAGCAAACAATTTAATGGCAGAGAAGGTTTGTGTGGTCACTCACACTGCTTCCAGTTAGTTTCCTGCTTAGCCACTGGATGGATGCAGGAAGCTCCTTTCTGCTTATGGCAGAAGGCAATTAATGATTACAAGAGGCTTGAAGTATTGACTCACAAAAATATCATGGGACAATATCCAAAGCACATGGTGGGCTGCTGCCAGGTCAGAAGCTGTTAGAGGCTTTGGAGTTTCCTCAGGCTCCTGGGTGCTTCAGACAGAGGAGGCAGACATCTCTGAGCTGCTCCTGGCTCTCTTGGCAGCAGGCTCTCATGTGCAGGCAGATGTCTTGTGATGTGCAGTCCCAGCACGGTGTCACACTGGCTGTGCAGGCCGAATGTGTGGAGGCATCAAAGCCTGATCCTGCTCCTTGGGGTCCCACCCAGCTCAGGATTGATGAGGTAGTAAGCAGGGCCAGATACAATAGCAGAGAGCACAATAGCACCAAGCCCCAATGTGGTAATCTGCTCATCCTTTATATCCATTTCAGCCCGAGACTGATGGGCCTTTGGACGTAGATTAGCCAATCAGGATGGCAGTTTGCCCATATTAGGTGAAGCTGAGGCTTTTGTCCCCTTTCCTGTGGCCACCACCCCCAGCACAGAGGGAGGGGGAGCAGGGGAGCCAGGACATGTACAAGCCCACCTTTGGCCTATTTAGGCCTACCATAACAATCTTTCCTAACATTTCCAGTTAGGAGTTCCAAGTTCCAGTTCCAAGGCTCAAAATCATTCTTCTGAGGCCTCCATGGACCCAGAGGTCAGTGGCTGGATAGTTCATTACATTCATACTGGCAATTCCTCACCTGCATTTTCTTGACCAGTTTCCAGTTGTTCCAGTGTGTACAAATAGGATATGTGCCCCTGCCTGTCATTTGCAGTGATAAGCTGCATCCTAGAGGCTGTACACGGATAGAGTTAGGTACTCAGTTTACAGAGATGGCTGAGAGTATGCCACATGCTATTAGGGTCACTTGAAACTAGGCTAATTACCTGGCAGTCATCACTACAGAGCATACTCTTTAATAAAAATGAATTGGGTGACAAGGGATAGAATCCTGACTATTTTGGGACAAACTCTCTCCTCAGGCAATATATAGCCACAGCGGTAAGGCTCCCAATCTGTCATTTTGTTTGCTGTTTCTTGGCTGTGGAACTTAATTAACAGTTCTGGAACTGGTCTGTTTTCCAGGAATAGCTTGAAAACCCAGTAAATTAAACAATAAAAGCAGATGTGGGCAAAAATGAAGATCCCACACAAGTCAGAAATGAAAAATTATGTTGCTTTGCCAATCCACAGGGAATGTTCTATAACCTTCTGAAGCTTTTCTGTCAAGTGGTTCAGGCAAGAATGCCTGGGTGCCACCATTTTTGGAACTGCTGGTTACTAATTACACAATTACATCATTGCATAAAATAGTACAAACAAATACTGTGGAAACTGAGATAAAATATACTTAATGTTTTTTCTCCTCAAGGTCTGAAAGCACAACACAAACATTTGTCCTACCTGTGAATTAGACTGAAAAAGACCAGGAGTCTAGAAGAGCATTGTTCTTAAGGATCTGTGCTCCAAACTCCAGAGTGCTGTGGTTCCTCAGCTTCCACGGGTCTGAACTGCAAAAGAGCTCGAAGCATTGTGGTGGTTAGTCTCTTACAGGGAAAGCCAAGGACAAGGTACTCTCTGCCTACTCTCTGCCTACTCTCTGCCTGTCTTATAAACAACCAGAACACCACTTTGGATAGTGAATTCCTCTCTCATCACCATTTTCATAGAATCATTATGGCTGGAAAAGACCTTTAAGATCATCAATTCCAACTGCAACCCAAGTACCATGCCCACTCAGCTGTACCCTGAAATGCCACACCAACACACTTCTTGAACACCTCCAGGGATGACAATTCCACCATCTCCCTGGGTAGACTGTTTTGATGCCTCACCACTCTCCCAATAAGAAATTTTTCCTAATATGCAATCTAAACCTCCCCTGACACAACCTAAAGTAAATTCCTCTCATCCTATCACTAGTTGTTTGGGAGAAGAAACCAAAACCAGCTTCACTCCAATCTCCTTTCAGGCAGGTGTAGATCACCCCTTAGCCTTCCCTTCTCCAGCCTAAAGAACCCCAGCTCCCTCAGATGCTCCTTGGAAAACATGCCCTCTAAACCCCTCACCAGCCTCCTTACTCTTCTGAGCAGTTTTGTGTTGCTTAAGTAGGGCTGTTCTTAATTTTACACAGCATTTCCATTAATGTCAGCCTAACTCACAGTGCATCATACCAAGGATACCTACATGTCTCTAAGTTTAGTGTCTTACAAGGCCATTCAAATTCAATGAATCTATAGAAATAAGATAACCAGAATTTGATTCTGTTGCAGTATAATTATTTCAAATCAAGTAACTATTCTTTAAAAAGGTGGTTTGGTATTTTGTTTGTTTGTTTATGTCCTTCAAAAAAATATAATGAGGGGTTAATAATGCCCAAGTCTGTCTTGTGTAAGTGGCAATCAATTTATGAAGGAGAATTTCTAAATACCTGAAAGAATGTGCTCATACAAACTATCACTCATGTTTTAAGATGGCCAGTCAAACCTTTTTACTGCTGCAGTTAGCTGAAAAGAGCACTGTTCTGCAAAAAATTGGATAATGTACTTATTTCTAAAAGCCTGGAACAAGAGAGCCAGTAGAGATTTGCTGAGTAGTTGCAAGATAGCCATTAAATATAAATATTTTTAAAAACAATTTACTCTTTCCTAATGCTTTTAGAGCAGCATGGGGGAACAGTGTCTAAGTGCATCTTACTGCATTAAAAAGGACACAATGAAGGTTATTGTGCTCCAGACTTAACCCTTCTATCTCTTAACTGCTCATAACAGTTCCTATGCTATATAAGCTATGTGAGTTCATATAAAATTTACCCTTTTTCCCTAACTATACAAGTTTACATTTTTAAACTATTTCTATTTCAAATGATCTGTATTTTTCTAACTATACAAGTTTACATCTTTAAACTATTACTATTTCTAATGATCTGTATTTTTCACATTCCTATAGAAATGAACTATTTTTAATGGTGAACTCAAGTTTAAGTTTCCATTCTTCAAATTAAGAACAGCAACAGAACTGGGAATTGCTTTCTCTTCATCCTGAGTATACACCACAGATGGCAAAGAGAGTTGCTTTGTGGAGCTGTATTCATATAAATGATACAAGTATTCATAGCACTGGTTTGAATGAAAATGGGTAGGCCAGTTAGAATGAAAAGAGGCTTTTTTTTTGCTCCAAACTATCATTGCCTTGCTCCAATATAAGCAACAGCAGAATTTAGTTCTGCTTGGCAATCAGGCAAGTGTCATTCAACACCTTGATCTCAGCAGTGCACCTGATGATAGACTGCAGCCCATTGCCACTACATGACTGAACCGTAAGACCACTTCTCCTAACAAGGGGACAACCACAAGGCTGACACTACCAACAATGGCCTTTGCAATGTAGCTTTCTTGTCATTCTGAAGCAGACCTGCAGCAATTGCACTGCATAGTAGTTGGGCTGGACTTCCTCCAGCTCCATACAGCACCTTTCTGGCCCAAAGAGAGAATTGCTGACTTTTCATTGCTGTAATTGTTCAGTTTAAGATGCTCAAAGTAACAGGCAGGTTGTTTTTTAGCATAATGTTGAGAATGCTCAGGAGTGTATGGCAAGGACTATGGGGATAGTATCAAGACACTGTGAAGAGCTGAACAAGCTAAAGCTCCTTAATTCATCCATACTGCCTGGAAGTAATCAATCTTTGTCCTAGGACTTTTGTCTGACATATTCCAGAGGAGAGCTGAAAAATGAACTAACATTCAGATCACACAGATGGAACCAAGGACACGTGACCAAACACATGTTAAGAGTCCTTCTTGATTCATGATACCTCCACATTTTATCATAGAATCATAGAATGATTTGGATTGGAAGGGACCTTAAAGATCATCTAGTTCCAACGGCCCTGGGCATGGGCAGGGACACCTTCCACTTGACCAGTTTGCTCAAGTCCTTGTCTGACCTGGCCTTGAACACATCCAGGGAAGAGGCAATAACAACCTTTCTGGGCAACCTGTTCCAGTGTCTCACCACTCTTACTGTAAAGAATTTCTACTTCCTATCAATTCTAAGTCTATCCTACTCAAGCTTAAATCCATTCCTTCTCATCCTATCACTACAAGCCCTTATAAAAAATCTCAAGCTTTCTCAGAGTCCTAGCAGGTGCTAGAAAACTACTATAAAGTCTCCCTGGAGCCTTCTCTTCTCCAGGCTGAACAGTCCCATATCTCAGAGCCTGTCTCCATAGGGGAGGTTTAGCAGCGGTAGGTAGGATTCATCTGATGTAACTTAAGACACCTAAGTCTGAGGTAGGCACTTTATGTTACTTCTATTGTCAACAAAGATAAAAAGGCTTGGCCTTAGTTGCCCAGTTAAGGATGAAATGGTCTTTGTGGTTTGGTTATGTGAAACTTCAGCAAGTATCTTTGCTGAAAAGCCATCCCACATTGATAACTATGGATTGATCAATAACACATCCTCAGCAAATTCACGTGTTACGTGAAATTGGGGAAATGGCTGGCACAAGAAATAGCCTGGCTTCACCCCAGAATATCCATAATCTAAGGAGAAACAGAAGATTCTACACCCAGGGGAAGAATAACCCCAAGCACCAGTACAGGCTAGGAGCTGGCTGCCAGAGCAGCAGTCCTGCTGCAACCAGGCTTGCAGTCAGTGTCTGGCTGAATGCAAGCCAACAGTGCACTCTTCATCACAAGGCAAAATGCACACCGAGCAATACTGACTGGCTGGAAGTGGTCATCAGAGAGAAGGAATAATTTGTCCTCCTCTGCTCAGTGCTGGTGTCCTGGAAGGCTAATAGGCCTAAAACATGTCCCGGCTTGCCCCACCCTTCTGCTGATGGGGGAAACAAGGGTGGGAAGAAAACAAAGGCTTGGGCCATTATGTCCCCTCCCAAAGTGATAAACAGGTACCCACAGGTACAATTGTGTCTTGCCCAAACGTGTCAGGCCCAGCAAGCCTTGGTTTCACCTCATATGGTCAGTCTGGCAAAGTGCCATTCTGATTGGTGAATGTCTGTGGGCAAAGGAGCCATTACACTCCGGAATAGAATGTAAATGGAGCTAAGTTGCAAGGAGTGTGTGCTGCTCCGCTCTGACAACGTGCTCTTGGCTCTGCTCTGCCTCACTTCTCTGCTCAGACAACGTGCTCTGCCTCGTGCTTCAGACCAGTTTAGCACTGATGTTTTGGGCTTGAACTACCTGGAAACTTAAGTGCTTCAAGTTTACCAGAAGGGACATTGCCTAGTCGGACCTTGAGGAGCATCCTGGGGAAGGGTGAAGAAAAAGCATGCAGCTCCCGCTTTTGGACCACCACAGCCTCACTTCCTGCTGGAGGGAGCTGCCTCTGCCATAAGCTGCCACTGTTCATGGGAACACTGCTGAGCAGCCTGGCTTTTCCCTGTGTTGCCCCACGATCTGTGCCTCATGGAAAAATGTGTCTGCAGCCACTTTGGACTTTGGTGGGTTTACTCACATTAGACTCCGCGCCACGTTGATCCACTGCTGGGTTATAATTTGCAGTTCAGACACTGCCACAAAAGACTGTGCCACAAAGGAGCCAAGGGACCATCTCCAAATTCCTACTCCACCGCTGTGAGTAGAACAGACATTCCCTAGGGCTCCAGGCTGCCTTTCATTTATAAGTCAGGCAAAGCTATTTTGTGGCTAAACCTTTTCCAATTTTCTGATTCTCCTAAATTACTAAATTGTCTAAAAGCATCCTTGTGAAGATTTTCCTGACCAAATTAGAAGCCAAATTTAACTAATTTGTATATAGTTTGTGGGAGGGGCTTTTCAGAAATAAAATAACTACATATTTTATAATTCCTGCCTCACTAATTGCCACAACTAATTCACTGGTAGAGCCATACTTGGAATGCGGTCCACTTTTGACACAACCAATGCAAAAGGGATAGGGAAAAACTGGAATTGGTACACTGGAGGGCTACCAAGTTGGTTACCTGGACAACATGACCTACAAGGAGAGTGGAGAAAGCTGGATTGTTCAGTCTGGCACAGAGGAGTCTAAACATGGTCTTAACTGCAGATTGTGACTGCTTGAAAATTGTTACAAAGACAACAGGGGCAATGGCCAAAAATATGCTGCTTTGAGGGTCAGATTACCAAGAGGAGCAGCTGAAGTTGTAAAGAACATAAATCCACAAATGAACTGCTGCAGTGCTGATAAAAGCCCAGCTTTGAGCACAAGGATGGACTTCTCAACTAACACAGCTAAGATTCAGTCATAAACCACAGACAAAGCAATGCATACAGTTCATAAACAGATATATTCAAAAGGAGCACAAGACTACTGTTACAGGCTTTTGTCTGTAACACATTAAAAATATTGGGATCCACTAGTATAGGTACTACCATCATCTCTGAAAGCATCCAAGACCTTTAATTCTCTGTTAATGATAAATGGAAATTCTCATCCACAGCTATGGGGACCGGTACTGAGCAGGGTGATCTGAACTCTCTCTCAGTCCCTCTGATTCACCAAACTGGAAAAACATGGACTTGATGGGCGGACCACTCGCTAGGTAAGGAATTGGCTGGATGGTCGCACACAGAGAGTGGTGATCAAGGGCACAATGGCCACCAGTGCCAAGTGGCATCCCTCAGGGGTCAGTGCTGGGACCAGTGCTGTTTAACATCTTTGTCAGTGACATGGACACAGGAATCAGTGCACCCTCAGCAAGTGTGCAGATTGACACGAAGCTGTGTGGCACAGTTGACTTGCTAGAGGGCAGGGATCCATCCAGAGGGACTTGGACAGGCTGCAGAGGTGGGCCCAGGCCAACCTCATGAAATTCAACAAGGCCAAGAGTGAGATCCTCCACCTAGGTAGGCACAATGCCAAGCACAACTCCAGGCTGGGTGGTGAATGGCTGGAGAGCAGCCTTGAGGAAAAGGACCTTGGAGTCTGGGTTGATGAAAGCTCAACATGAGCCTACNTGGAGGCCCCAGCACAGGAAGGACATGGAAGTGTTGGAGGGGGTCCAGAGGAGGGCCACAAAGATGCTCAGAGGGCTGCAGCAGCTCTCCTATGAGGACAGGCTGAGAGAGTTGGGGCTCTGCAGCCTGGAGAAGAGAAGGCTTTGAGGAGACCTGATAGTAGCCTTCCAGTATCTGAAGGGGGCCTACAGGAAGGCTGGGGAGGGACTATTGACAAGGTCTTGCAATGACAGGACAAGGGGCAATGGGTTTAAACTGGCAGAGGGGAGATTTAGACTGGATGTTAGGAGGAAGTTCTTTGCAGTGAGGGTGGTGAGACACTGGCACAGGTTGCCCAGGGAGGCTGTGGCTGCTCCCTCCCTGGAGGTGTTGAAGGCCAGATTGGAGGAGGCCTTGAGTAACCTGTACTAATTGGAGATGTCCCTGCCTATGGAACTAGATGATCCTTGAGGTCCCTTCCAACCTTACCAATCTATGATTCTATGATTCCTTTAGTAACCTAGAATATATTAAAACCGAGTTTTACATAATAGAGTCCTTTCTGAAACCACAGATTAAATTCATTGCTGAAAAAAATACATTTAGTTTTATTTTCTTTTGCATTTATTATATAATTAAATTTATTGTGTCTTTGGCATATATAAGCAGAGAAATTTAAGTTCCAGTAAGAACAAAAAAATAATTTTTTCCAAAGGCAATTATGTGAAGAGTTACAAAGCACAGCTAAGGTGAGCTTAGAAGATTTGTTTCTTCTCATCCTGAGAGTGTGACCAGACAGGCTTACGTTTCTGAATAAAGGCTTCAATACCTTCCTGCCCATCTCTCAATGTCAAATTGTCTACCATGACCTGAGTAGTCATTTTGTAAGCAGCATCAAGATCCTGTGTAATCTGTCTGTAAAAGGTGGCTTTCCCCAGTGCCAGTACAGATTTGCTACTTTCACATATCTTGTGAGAGATTTTCATGGTCTCTTCTTCCAGCTTGTCTTCTGGTACCACCTTGCTGACAAGCCCATGCATTAATGCTTCTTGTGCAGAAAGAGGTTCTCCTGTGAAAAGCATCTCTAAGGCCACCTGAACAAGAGAAAAATACTGCATTAAGTCTGTTCAGCTGCCTTGCTGCTGTGGTTTGTTTGGGGTATTTCAGTCTCCTTCAAGTACAAGTTGCTCTTTCCACAAACATTAAGTTTTAAATCTTTTGACCTCCTGAGCTGCCAAGGAAGTGATAAGAGCTGTGTTTAAAGCTGGCATTCTTCCAAACCTGCCCAGTGATTCCTGCTGTTCTAGGCTGACACTGCTGGGTTTCTTTTCAAAAGCCCCTAATCCTTAGTGACTGCAGCAGGAATTAAGAGACATGTTGATGGTCTGCAATGTCAAATGACTGCAATCAGTATTTAAAGCTGGGCATATAATAGAGATATGGCAATGGCAGGTTTTGAAAATGCCTGCCTTAGTTTTCACCTTGGTTGGGGCACTTTCAAATGTTACAGCTGCATTTATTTTAGTCACCTGTTGCTTCCAGCATCTTGTACTTTAGGTTTCAAATTAAAACCTGGTGGCTATTACATATTATATACTAATGAGGATTTTTTCCATGACTCCTGATGCAATCCACCAATGCCCTGAATCAGAAAAGCTGATTATCTTCATTAGTATCTTTGCTCTGGTAGCTACAAACAATGGCAACATTTTATTTGTTAAAAGGCACAATCAGTAATCCTGAGAACTGTAGGGAATGCTCATGATACTTTGGTTAAGGTGACACAGAAAAAAGAGTAACTCCCACACTTTAAAAAGATAAGCACAAGCCCCAGGAATACTAATTAAGAAACAGCTATTAACTGTCCACCACAGTACACCTGGAAGAAGCCCACAGACTGTATTTTATCAGGATGGCCTTGAGGATAGGAAATTCAAAGTTGAGACTCTTACCCAGCAATTGGACTTTTGCAGTTAAGTCACTGCACCTCAGCAGAGCCCAGATAGGCCTTAGGGAGTGTCCACATGAATCCAACTGGATCAGGACTTAAAACTTCTCTCCATTACAGAAGCTTTAGAGAGCATAGTATTGCTTATGCAGTAAGAGATGTGTAGTCACAGCCATTAGGAAATAAAGCAGGGAGAAAACACAGGAGCGTTTTAGATGCTATTTAAAGCATCTTGATCTATACTCATGCAGATCATGCTGGCAGTGAAATGTCACTGGCTGGCAATAAATGATACCTTGGTGAGACTGATATCCTGAACTTGCAGGGGTTTTCTCACCAGGGAAGAACATCATTGTCTAAAGCACAGAGCTGACTGTTGGAGAGGAAAGGGATTGCTGAGCTGCTGTGCTGCTGTTACGAGTTCATGCTGGTTGGAATCACATCAGTAGGAAGCTGCTTTCTCTGAACAGAGTTCATCCCTTTGTTACTTTTCGTAGTCTCAAGAGTTATGAAGATATCTTTCGCAATGAAGGACTTTGAATATTGTACTGCAGGAAAGTAAAGTTCAGCCAATGGAACTAAAATTCCTAACATGGCAATCTCCTTCTTGAAAAATTACAACGAATGTCTCTGAAGGAAACCTACCTTTCTCGGAAGAGATCTGCCCAAGGCCACAGCTGGTGTGGAGCAAAACAGTCCAATGTTTACTCCTGGAGTAGCAAATTGAGATTTCTCACTCGCCACTGCAATGTCACAGCTTGCCACAAGCTGACAGCCTGCTGCTGTAGCCAAGCCATTTACTTTGGCAATCACTGGTACTGGAAGTTTCTGGATTAAAGTCATAACCTGCATGCATGAAAGAAAGTGGTCAGTCAGTGCCTGACATTTGAACAGTGACTGTTGTAGCACTTGCAACTGCTTCACACTCCTAATGTGTGCATTTTTCAGCTTTGATAATTGGAATTTAGTAAAAGAAGTAAGCTCTCTGCAAAACCTGTTCTCATGCACAAGACCACTGCTGTTCCAGTAGCTGCTCAGCTGTGTTTATGTGGCATGAGTTGGTCCTGCCAACTCCAGGAGGGATGGAAATCACAGAACTAAAGGCAGAAACACTTGTTACCAGATCTGAATGGAATGTGGGTGTCTCTGCACAGCAGGTCTGGTGTTCCTGGCTGTGGAAAGATGCATATTTGAGACATACCATCTCCACCTTAATTTGCCTCATAATGGAAAAATTACTCAATAAGTTCTCTGTCCCAAGAAAATAAACCACCTCTTGCTGCTTTCTGCATGATCTCCACCCAGGGTTGCTCTCACCCAATCACTGGATGTTTATTTAGACTTATTTTGCATTCCAGGGAGAGATTTACCTGCCAGGAAACAATTTTTCCAGTTTGCATAAGGAATGAGATGGGAAAAAGCACTCATATTCTTTCACATAATTCTTGATGGTTAGACATCCAACTTCAGATAGCTGAAGTTAAGAAAGAGAAATTTGTCTTAACTTTTCTAACTCAGGTTCTCCTTCCATACAGTGGGAATCAAAAAAATTCACCTAATTCTAATACCTGAAGATAGGAAATACCTGTTAAATTAGTAATCATTCTTTCTATTAAAAAAAAAAAAAAAAAAAAAAGTCGTATTAGCTTAGCCTGGCAAGATAATGAACTTTCATTTACTACTTCAGTTTGTCCAGTAGATGAAGCCTAGCAAAGTTTATATTGCTTCGGTAAAATTGCCTATGCTTAATAGTGAGTTTCATAGAATCATAGAATGGTAAGGTTGGAAGGGACCTCAAGGATCATCTAGTTCCAACCCACTGCCATAGGCAGGGACACCTCCCACTAGTACAGCTCAATCAAGGCCTCCTCCAACCTGGCCTTGAACCCCTCCAGGGAGGGAGCAGCCACAGCCTCCCTGGGCAACCTGTGCCAGTGTCTCACCACACTCACTGCAAACAGCTTCCTCCTAACATCCAGTCTAAATCTCCCCTCTGCCAGTTCAAACCCATTGCCCCATGTCCTGTCACTGCAAGACCTTGTNCCATGTCCTTCCTGTGCTGAGGGTTCCAGAACTGCACACAGTACTCAGGTGGGGTCTGACGAGAGCAGAGTAAAGGGGCAGAATCCCCTCCCTTGCCCTGCTGGCCACGCTGCTCTTGATGCAGCCTAGGACTCAGTTGCTGTCTGGGCTGCATGTGCACACTGCAGGCTCATGTTGAGCTTTTCATCAACCCAGACCCCCAGGTCCTTTTCCTCAGGGCTGCTCTCAGCTATTCACCACCCAGCCTGGAGTTGTGCTTGGGATTGTGCCTACCCAGGTGCAGGACCTTAGACTTAGCCTTGTTGAATGTCATGAGGTTGGCCTGGGCCCACCTCTGCAGCCTGTCCAGGTCCCTCTGGATGGCATCCCTGATGAAGATGGATGTTGTAGGAAGGACACAGGCATGAGTTCTCTTTGCTCTATCGTGGTGTAGTGCTGTAGGCATGTTCATTTAGTGTAGGATCCATTCTACTTAAGTACTGATATTTATGAAGAAACAATCCAGATTTGGAAAGCCTCAAAAGTACCTTTCTCTCTCTATTAACCAAAACAAAAAGCAAAAAGTCAATTATTCTACCAGACAACTAAAATGTATATATTACTTATGATCCTAAATGCAGCTTAAATTAATTTCTCTGTTTCTCTTTGCCTGTGAAGTGCCATTATTATCAGACAGTAAGACCTTTCTCCTCCATGACTTGTGATTTATGAGAAACTTAAATCCCTTGAGGAAACTCAGAGAGTTGGAAGCACTTATCACTACCACAAACATCAGAAAAAGGATCAGTTCAACTGTTACTTCATCTCTTATATTTAATTTCTTCCTGAACTTGCTTTGCCATTTCACAGAAGCATTTAGGTTGTCATTGACCTCTTGAGATCAAGTCCAACCCCTGTATTCAAGCAGGCTCCAGTAAAGCAAGATGTTCAGGACTCTGTCCAATCATGTTTTGAGTCTCTGAGTTTCATAGTCTCATCTGAAATGGGTGTGCCATTCGTTATTTGTAATAATGCTCCCCTACTAAACTTACTGCACAGCAGGGCACCATTCTCACATGGAATGCTAGGTTTGCCTTGAACTCTAAATGCTGACATTCTGTTATTTTTTGCTATTTGTCCTTATTAATCAAAGTTAAACTTGCTATGCTGCTCATTAATCCTGAGTATAATTACAATGCTAGACACAGAGACAGGACAATTTCAATTTTCCTGGTCCTTAAAGTTAGAAAATTATCGGCTCCTGGTATCGTGTTACACGGAATAAGTTTCACAGTTTTTCTACCTATCTCTCCTATTCTGTGACTCAGAAGCTGCATGGTTCAGTTTTCCACTGACAACATACTGGTATTCTACCCTGTAACTGCAAAATTAAACTAGTGGCTGCTAAATTATTGGACCCTGGCTCCTTTCTGATGAAAGGACTAACCTGTCACTCAGCTGTATTTGTGCTTCCCTTTTTGTGATCAGCACACCAAAGTGAAACCCAGGGAAAACCTCCGGTACGATTCCTTCACAATTATACTGAAGGCCCCTCAGTGGCAACTTTCATACATGGCTTTTACAGCATTTGTTAAACATGGGCTTGACAATGCGTATAGACATCACTGTTGCTGGAGGAGTGAAAATAAAAGTCATCAAATTACTTTCTGTGTGACTCTGAACAGGATCGGGGGTCAGATTCAAGTGTTGTTAGAACCAAAGTTTTTTTGCCATTCTCCCCAAAGGCTCCAGGATTCCCTTTCAGTTGCCAACCACCAGGTCTGTGCCTTTATAACCAGAACTTCTATGGTCTGCTGACTGGGTAAACAATGACTCAGATCTTACTTTCACATTGTCTACTTTTGTCTACTTAAGCTTCTTTTGAGTTACTAGTCTGATGCCAGGAATGGGAATTCGATCACAAATGATTTGAAGGTGGTTATCCCTGGGGAGGGACTATTGACAAGGTCTTGCAATGACAGGACTAGGGGCAATGGGTTGAAACTGGCAGAGGGAACATTTAGACTAGATGTCAGGAGGAATTTCTTTCCAGTGAGGGTGGTGAGGCACTGGAACAGGTTGCCCAGAGAGGCTGTGGCTGCTCCCTCCCTGGAGGTGTTCAAGGCCAGGTTGGACAAGGCCTTAAGTAACCTGTACTAGTGGGAGGTGTCCCTGCCTATGGCAGGGAGTTGGAACTAGATGATCCTTGAGGTCACTTCCAACCTTACCGTTCTATGATTCTATCCCTAGATTTCTAGGAAGAACATTGCCCAAATACTCAGCTGCAAGGAACACTGCCTAAACTCAGGAACACAGCATGACTGTACTTGTCACAGGCCATGTGCATATTGGCATTCTAGCCCTTTTATTTGCATGTAAAGAACTTCAGGTAAACCACCATTTCACCAGGACCATGTATGAAAATGGCAGAGCAGCAAAAAGCAAGGAATCTGGAGCAACAGTCTGTGCTTCAGCTAGCAGATGAGCAATGCTGCCCCTCCTTAAACCAACAGCATTGCTTACTCTTAACAGTAGGCAAAACAGGTGTCACTTAAGAAGAACTGCTTACCTCTGCACATATTTCAAATACTTGGGAATGATGCTTCACATCATCTTCACTTGCCAGTTCCTTTAAATCATGGCCAGAACAAAAGACAGGTCCTTCAGCTGCAAAGAATTTCAGGAAAAGTCAGTCTGAACTTACCAAGAAACCAGGAGTAGCAGCATATTGACGTTGTGCACGTAATTAGATGTCAATGGTCAAAAAGGAGCTTTGGGAGTTCCAAAACACTGCTTTCTGCATTTTGTAACAACTTGAAATTGCCACAGTGCCACCTGTGCACACTCATAAAACACTTTTTAAAAAATGGGTTTAGTTCCATTGCAGATTAACTCATTTAAAAAGCAGATACAATTCGGAGTCAGTTTCTTTTAAGGATAGTGCAGTGAACAGCTCCTTGGTACAATGTAAACTACTAGTCAGTTGCACAAAGGATGGAGTGCTCTACTGTCAGACTAATAAATACTGTTAGTCCCTATTTTTTTACCCAGCATTAATGATTAACTTTTGCTGAATATGCATCAGGAGTTTTGTGTCATCATGTTCAAGGCCACAATGGGGGAAATAAAAGAAAAACAAAACGTTGTTCTGCAAGAAGAGAACCATGAGGGGACTGTTGGGGCACCTGTTCCTCTACTGCTGGAACTGTCATCTAAAGAACCCCAAAACTCATGTCCAGCGTAAGGCCAGCAAACAAGCAAGCTTCTGTGGAGCTAAGCTTTGGATATGCTTTGGATGCAACAGCTAAGATTAAAACAGCCTTTACAGGTACAGTATCTACAACAGATATTCCTTTTTCATGAGGATATCTGCCATAAAAAATAAAGCCAATTTGATGCTTTTGAATCCTTCAGAAGCTTAGACATTTGCATAGATGTGATGTTTCCAGCTACAACTACACAAAGACAAACTTAGCTATGCAGTTGTTTCCTATGGCTCACATTGTGACACAGTCTATGGATAGCAGAAATAACTACACAATTAACATCAATCAGCTGATGGGATCAGCAATCACATCTCCAGTTGTGCCTCATTGAAGAACCTACTGCAAAGTTTGTGTTAAAGACTCAAAGAATTCCCTGAGAAGCCTTTTATTGCCCTAAGATTTCTTCTTTTGCATTCCTTTCAGCAAGGGAATTGCAAATCAACACGAACTTACAATTTCCTTTTGAACTAAAACAACAAAAAGAAATTGTGCTGGCAAACTCACAGACTACTGCACTCCCAAAGGAGAACCTGAAGTGTTTCGTAACTGCTGTTTGAAACACTGAATATATATATTTAAATGGATGCCTGTGAAGTTGACTTACTTCCACTCTCATATCTGTGTCCACTAACACAGCTTTTTTTTTTTTTTTTTTTGACATACAGGAAATCACAGCATCCTAAACTACCAAACCTATTTCTCCAAGATGTTTGGAAGGGAAGAATATAAAAAAATAGCTGAAGGAGCAAAGATAACAAAAGGCTTAAAAGTACAGCTCAAGTTTCATTATCTTTAACAACTCTAGAAGTTAATACCTACATGAAAGAAAACTGTGAAAGGCTCAGAATGTGCTAACACCTGCAGGTTACAGATGACGTGATACTGGTGTTATGGTGTCTCCTTCACTGGACAGTTTTAAAACCAGCGGCAAAGATAGTGAGGCTGATCCTGGCTTAGAGCAAGTGAACAACAGAGTACACGACTTGAATAAACCGTGTGAGCCCTGTTTACTCCCATCTATAGCTGCCACCAAAGGCAAAAAGCCTCCTACCAGCTCAACCTGTTCCTGCATAAAAACCTCTATCTGGGAACAATATTTCTTTAGTTTGGTAACCATTAGAACTCGAGTTTTGTTTAAAACGTTCTTTAAGTACAGTTTTAAAACCAATTAATCTACTGATTGTTTTTCTTACAGAAGGCAGAACCTCACAGCCTGTGTAAACACATTGCTTAAGTGGACTGAAATGCAGGCATTTTGACACGTGGTTCTATAATGTTTCTTCTCAGATGCGGAATCTCAAAAGCCAAATCAACTGTTAATGGCGTGTTCAGGAACAAGGAATAATGCCAGCGAGAGTGGAAACTGAGGTGAGTGTAAAACAACAGCATGAGCACAGGGTCTGAAGGGTAAAGGCATCTGTAGCATAACCTACGTGGTCCTGGCCAGCAGTATGAAAAACAACGTGCGAATCCCTCCCCGTTCCACCGTTTGAATTCTTTCTTAGAGCCTTTCTGCTCCTTCCCTCACCCTCCCCTTCTTTTCCGTCGGCCTTAAATGACGCAGTACCTGAAATGACGATAACTCGTAGCTCTTTGCTTTTGACGTCGTGCACCAGATCCTCCTTGAGAGACTGCAGCATGGACAGGGACAGGGCGTTTCGTTTCCTGGGGTTGCTCAAGATAATGTTTCTGTGAAAGCCGTTAAATACAAAGAGTTTACTAAAAAACAGTCACAGACGCATTCGGTGCCTCAGGCACGGGGCCCCGGTTGCCGCCTCACCGGATGCCCCCCGCCTGACTCCGGACCGTCAACTTCTCCGGTGGGGGCGGCTGTCCGGGTCTCGCCGCTGTGCCGCGGCTCAAGGCCGCAGTCAGAGGCCTCCTCAGCCGCCACAGCCTGACAGCTGCCATGGCTCCTAGCAGGCGGGGCGAGCGACTCAATACCGACCCCTAGGCCGACAGCGTGCCGCCCGCCCTGAGCCACACATGGTGCCCTAGCGGGCTCCGGGCTCGGCCGCCGCGGTGCTCTCCCCGCCGCCCCTTAGCCGGGACAGCGGGCCCGCTGTGGGCCCTCCGTAGCCCTGGCGTCACGGCAGTGGGGCTGTCGGGGGAGGGCAGCCTGTGTCTGCTCCCACGGCGGCCAATGCTGCCGGGGCACGGAGGAAATCCACACAGACGTTTCGGTGCTCAGACGTCTCGGGACAGTCTTGCTCTAGAAGAACTGTGTAGGAAAGTAGCATTTATCAATGGGTATCTCTGGACCGTTGGAAGTGAACTAGAAAATGTTGACTTTTGTTATAATTTCTTCTGATTCCTCTGAGTGTTTGCATCTAGAACTGCAGGACAGAGATTTGGACTGTGCAGAGAAATTTCATTAGTGATGCTAAGTGGAAATGTAGTGTATATGAGCCAGCAGTGTGCAGAAGTGGCCAAGAAGGCCAACAACATCCTGGCTTCTGTCAGCAGGTGTAGGGAACCGATAGTGCTCCTGTATTTGGCACCGTTCAGTTTTGGGTCCCTTGCTGCGAGAAAGACACTGACGTGCTGGAATGATCCCAGAGATGAGCAACAGAGCTGGTGAAGGGTCTAGAGGACAAGTCTTCTGAGGAGTGGCTGCAGGAACTGAGGTTTAGTCTGGAATAAAGGAAGCACAGGAGTAACCTTCTTGCTGTCTACAGTTCCGTGAAAGGATGTTGTAAGAGGTGGGACTTATTCTCTTCTCCCAGGTAGCAAGCATTAGGAAGAGAGGAAATGGCCTCCAGTTGTACCAGGGGAAGTTTAGGTTAGATATTAGGAAAACTTTCTTCACCAAAGGGTTGCCAAGCACTGGAGCAGACTGCCCAGCGAAGCCACTATCTCCAGAGGTATTTAAAAGACATGTAGATGTGGTGTTTGGAGACATGGTTTAGTGGTGGTTTGGCAGTGGTAGGTGAATGGTTGGACTAGATCTTAAACCTAAATAATTCTGTGAACAGCAGAGAGGGCAGCTGGAAATAATAAGATCACTTTAAAGGCAAGAGCATCGGATGAAATTCAGTGCTACAGTGTTTGGAGCCATGTAACTTGGAACTAATAACCATTTACTTAGTAGGAGGTCATCATTTGGAAATGATTGTGCAATAGATTTTGGGTATCTTAACTAGTTCCACAGATGTAGTCTAGAATCTCTGACCCATCTAAGAAATTAAAAAACACACGTGATTTTAAGAGGTGATCTTAAAACTCAGATGTGATTTTAAAATTTGAAGTACTTCAGGGACATGCAGGTACATTCACAGCTCATCTTGATTATTGCTTCTGGTCATTCATTCATATTCAAGAAGACAAACTGAAAGAGGGGCAAATAGATGCAGCATATCGACTTGCTAGAGGGCAGGGATGCCATCCAGAGGGACCTGGACAAGCTGGAGAGGTG
>VWZE01002894.1:508572-532268 GCA_013396675.1 Eubucco bourcierii
TTAAACTGGCAGAGGGGAGATTTAGACTGGATGTTAGGAGGAAGTTCTTTACAGTGAGGGTGGTGAGGCACTGGAACAGGTTGCCCAGGGAGGTTGTGGATGCTCCCTCCCTGGATGTGTTCAAGGCCAGATTGGATGAGGCCTTGCGTGAGCTGTACTAGCGGGAGGTGTCCCTGCCTATGGCAGGGGGTTGGAACTAGATGATCCTTGAGGTCCCTTCCAACCTTACCATTCTATGATTCTATGATTCTATATGCATCTATGCAAACAGATGCAGCAGAATGTTCCTTGAGTCTAGCAAAACAAATATGAAAGGACTTGGCTGCTATCTCCAGAGGACAGGCACTCTGCAATCTGAGAAGGCAAAAAGCTGTGTAAGAAGCTGTGGAGAACTGTGGGGATGCTACAAAATAAAAATGGGTATACACTTAACATTAACATATCTGAGCCAGAAATGAAGGAGCAAAGATACTGCATTAGATGAGTGAGACTGCCATAGAAGCCACATGGATAATTGGTTGGTTGGTTGTTTTTTGTTTGAGAGGGACCTCAAGAGGCCCTTTTAGAGGTTATGTAGTGCCTCTGGCTAGCTTACCAGAGAGATAGATCTGGGGAAACCAGATGTATCTGCTTTCTTCTGAACCTCAAAGCTCTCCTTTGCCAGCTACTTGTACGATGTATGATACATCTTCCTAGTTTGAGAGATGTACAACTCTCTCCAGACCCAAATTACTCAAAATAGCTCTTCTAGAAAAATGTCATTTTGCAATATAACCTCTCATATTTATTTCATTCTTCTCTGCTCCATTTACTTGTAAGAGCAGTGACCTCTCTTCACACCTGGTTCAAGGGAGTCTCCTGGGAAAGAAGCAGCTGTGTAGACGAGGCAGCTAGCAATCTCATCTACTGAGTGTGATAGCAATCTGTAATTAAAAAAATGCCCATTTAGAAGAAAAGGAGATCATCTTAAATAGATCACTTTCATTTTCAAAGTCCCTGACTGGTGTGGCAGAGGCCAGCACACAGAAAATACAATGTGTGTACTAGCACTGGGAGGAGTTCTCTATCCCCTGCAACTTTGACCAGTGACCTCTTTCAAGATGATCTTGTGAACACAGGTTTGTTTTTTTTTTTTTTCTTTTCTTTCAGTTCCTTCTCTTTCCTTGGTTTCTTGTCCTTTTTCTGTCCATCTCCAAGAAAAAAAAAAATATTTTTGGGCCCTCTCCAAAAAGCTCCCAGGAAATTCTGTTCTTTTTCACTTTGAATGACAACCTCATGTTTCATTTCACACCCACCTCCATTACAGACTTTTTTTTTCTTTTCTTTTTTTTTGGCTGCAGCTTCCTCAGTGCATTAAGAAGACCTGCTGCTGCCTTTTCTGACGAAGTGCTGAAGAACTTTTCCATTTTCAGGCAGATTTCCTTTTTATAGCATTTGCTAGCAGTGCTGTGGTTAAGGCTGAGCTCACACTTCCAACTGGAGACAACTAGGAACTAGGATTGCAAGTAGCAGATGGGGCTTTTCTAACCTTTAGCTGTATTGATCCTTCATATAAAATATGATAAAGGACATAATGAAATGTCATTTTTAGATCATTACAGCAATTTTCAGGGCAGCACTAGGAAAAGATGTTTTGAAATTCAAGTGTACTTAGCTGCTGTACTCTGAGGTCTCCATTCTAATGTTAGATAGCATGCATGGACAACAAAAATAGTAAATACAGGATCCTCTTCTTTATGAAGCACAAGTATTTATTTGGGTCTTCATTTCCTGCCTTTCAATGAGCCCTGGATGGAATATGCACCTTGTAGCAGTACCTTTCCACTGATCAGTATGAACAGCAGCTTGTCCCAGGACAAAGGTAAACCTTGTTGGGATGGAACCACAGAATCTTAGTGTGGTTTGGATTGGAAGTAACCTCCAAAGGTCATCTAGTCCAACCTCCCTGCAGTGAGCTGGGACATCCTCCACTAGATCAGGTTGCTCAGAGCCTTGTTGAGCCTGATGTCTCCAGTGATGTGGCCTTAACTACCTCCTAGGGCAGCCTGCTCCAGTGTTCCACCACCCTCATGGTAAAGACCTTGTTCCTAACATCCAATATAAATCTGTTCTTTGCTAATTTCAAATCATTGCCCCTTGTCCTATTACTCCAGGCCTTTATAAACAGTCCCTCTGCAGCCTTCTTGTAGGCCTCCTTCAGGTACTGGAAGGCTGCTATTAGGTCTCCCCAGAGCCTTCTTTTCTCTAGGCTGGACAACCCCAGCTCTCTCAGCCTGCCCTTGTGGCAGAGGTGCTCCAGTCCCCTGACCATTTTCATGGCCCTCCTCTGGACCTGCTCAATCACATCCATATCCTTCCAGTGCGGAGGGCTCCAGAGCTGCATGCAGTACTGCAGGTGAGGGATGAAATGTAAAACGTAAGTGAGTAAATATACATATAAAGACACTTCTGCTATTAATTGGGATGCTGTAATGAGAAATTTGGGCTGTTTTATGGAACATGACATAGACATAGTTGGAACATGACTTGGCATAGCCAAGTTTCATGCAAATTATTTCTTGTCAAATGTAGGCATTCCCACAGGATCTTGTCACCTGGTTTTCAACACTGCTGAATGCATTCAAATCCCACCGGGACACAGAGGGGTTCAGCACCTTTAAAAGTCAAGGACTGCTTAATTCTGGTCAGGTGTGTAGTGGTTCCAGGATAGCAAGGAGAGCAGGGCCTTGTTCTTGCATCCAGGACAAGGAAAACAATTTTCCTGCTTTTGTGAATTCTGCTAACAAATAGATGAGTGCATTGCAGCTTCTCTGACATGGAGCCCTCCAGGTATGAAGGTTTGGGAGTTCCCCCCCACCCCTCTTTGTAAAGTGACCCAGACTAGAACTAAGTCAGCTGGGAGTTAAGAATGAAGCTCTATTAACAGCTCAGCACAATATACAAGCAGATATATACACTATATACAGAATATTTACAGAAATATACAAGTTAAAGATAATACAGAAACACAACTCCCCTCCCAGAAATCAGAGACCCCAGGAGGGGCTCCCAACCACCCTTCCACCTTCTCCCCACCCCTGTACCTTACCCCAGGGTTTGACTTACANACACCAGCACACCAGGACTGCCTAGAGAAAAGGTTAAAGAAAAGTTTGCTGGTTTGTTCCCATTTATCCAAGACTCCAAGCTGAGTCCCAGCACTACATGATGCGTGCTTTCCATGTAGCCTTTTTTTACTGTGCCCTTAAACAATTTATGTTTTCTGTATTGGTATTAAGATAGAAATAGCACAGAAACTTCAGGACAATACTTGCTTGGGCTGGAATTTCCTAAGGGCATGAAGTTAAGGGCTTTTTACTCTGTTTAAGCCTGGAATTCATATGACTCTACTACCTAATCTTTAAGTCCTACCTTTGGGGTTTTGTTCATTTAAAAATATATTTTTCTGCTTTCATAGAATCATAGAATCATAGAATGGTAAGGTTGGAAGGGACCTCAAGGATCATCTAGTTCCAACCCCCTGCCATAGGCAGGGACACCTCCCACTAGTACAGGTTACTCAAGGCCTCATCCAATCTGGTCTTGAACACATCCAGGGAGGGAGCATCCACAACCTCCCTGGGCAACCTGTTCCAGTGCCTCACCACCCTCACTGTAAAGAACTTCCTCCTAACATGCAGTCTAAATCTCCCCTCTGCCAGTTTAAGCCCATTGCCCCTTGTCCTGGCATTGCAGGACCTTATAAATAATCCCTCCCCAGCCTTCCTGTAGGCCCCCTTCAGATACTGGAAGGCTACTATCAGGTCCCCTTGAAGCCTTCTCTTCTCCAGGCTGCAGAGCCCCAACTCTCTCAGCCTGTCCTCATAGCAGAGCTGCTCCAGCCCTCTGATCCTCCTCGTGGCCTCCTCTGGATCCACTCCAACACTTCCATGTCCTTCCTGTGCTGAGGGTTCCAGAACTGCACACAGTATTCCAGGTGGGGTCTGACGAGAGCAGAGTAAAGGGGCAGAATCCCCTCCCTTGCCCTGCTGGCCACGCTTCTCTTGATGCAGCCTAGGACTCGGTTGGCTGTCTGGGCTGCATGTGCACACTGCAGGCTCATGTTGAGCTTTTCATCACCCCAGACTCCAAGGTCCTTTTCCTCAGGGCTGCTCTCAGCCATTCACCACCCAGTCTCAGAAAGTTATGTCATATATCAACCTTCTCTTTAGAATGGCTTCAATTACCAGAAACTGTAATTAAAAATCGGTTATGGGATTAACGTATAGCAGACTATCAGAAAAGTTTATCCTGTATTCTAAGAGAAAGCAATTTAAAAGAAAGATTTTTCTCCTATAAGAAAGGACCTGAATCCACTGTTAACTCCATGAGTGCTACTGGTATTTTGTAATACTCTGTGAAATGAGCTCCATACAGGTCACTCCAGTCAGGTTCAGCTGAGGTCTTTACCTGGTATTACTGCTGCCTCCTGTAATTACACGTAGCATTCCTTCAGCAATGAAGCCAGTGTCTCGTTTGGCTTTGACATTAGACATAAAGCTACCGGTGTCATTATGGCTCCAAGTTTTTACAAGTACTGCTCAGAGCTTCTTCTCTGTCACTGTGTGGCAGCACTGCTCCATGAAACGGATGCTACTTATTTTTGCTTCAGCTTGAGAACCAGGTTAATGATCAAAGCCCTTTTGTCACTAGACCCATCCACGTTCCTCTTTATTTGCTGGTTTTTTCCTTATCCTTCTTACACTTACTTTTTATCCTTCATTGTCCTCACTTCCTCAGAGTGTTCGAAGGGATTCATATTTCCCTGGCTTTAGCATTTATTTTTTTATATGTGCCTTTCAATTATGAGATTCATAAGATATAAACAATGATCAGAATTAAGAAATATATGGTAGGCTGTAAGAGGTTTGGGAAAATGGTGCATTCATTCCTGCCCCCAGAGTATCTAACCTTAGGCTCCCAATTTAGCTACTTAATCCTGCAAAGCTCCCTACACAATGAGCTCCTCTGCAGGGCTGGTCAGAGTGTCTAAATTAGACACCTGCTCCCAATGCCTTTCCAGGCTGCCTGCTTCTCTATACTGATTGTGTAGGGAACCAAGGAAAACCAGTCAGATGCCTCTTGCAGACGGTGTGAACATTCCCCTCACCCACACAAACGCCAGTCTCAGCCCAGAGACCTCTCTGGAGAAACAGTATCAGAATCCTCTCAGCCTGACAATGCTCTTTATCTCAGGATTCATTTCCAGATTTCAGCGTCTCTCTGCTGTGATTAAAGATAAAAACAATGACATAAAAGAAGAGGGAAATTGTAGCTGCTGTCTGGGGCCATGAGCAGAATTCTGCTTGAAAGTTCTCTGTACCTGGGGACAGTCACTGTCACTGCACGGCTTTTCTCCAAGCCACGTCTGCAAATAACAGTTCTCATCACAAAACGACACCCTCCACCTACCCTGTTCCCACCTCTGCTGGTAAACTCTTTTCCATAGCAAAATATGTTGAATTTTCTGGACTCTTCTGGTTCACCTGTTTCTTGCCCTTTGGCAAATTCTCAGCTCTTAATTTTCTTTCATTCCTTTCCTTTTCACACCATAACAACCACCAGAGGCATCATAGTAGAACTAGGAAAAAAAAATTGATTTATTTTCAGTTAAATAGGATTTCTACTCAGAATTTTTAAAATGAGTGCAAGTTTTCTAAGAAAACAGGAGAATAACAGAATCCTAACAGTTAACAGTTCTTTGGTACTACTGAAGTCAGAAGGTCCATAGGGTAGAAAAGTTTACACAGATACAGAAAAAATTGGTTCCATTAGGAGCTGAAGCCAGGTATGTCAACAGCAGGCTGGGGTGAGGGACAAAGGATGCTTTCAGTTGTCCTTAAGTGAAATATTTCTTGCAAGAGGCTCAGTCCAGCACACGACTTGGGTTGCCAGTGACCTATGTATCTTAATGTTGTATATTTTACCTTATCTTATACCTTATCTCCCCTGTGCTGTGTGGAATGTGGCAGCATCGGGCAGGACAAAGAATCCCTAGGGAAGCTGCCAACTGCTCCTCTGTGCTTCCTTCCCTTGTATGGGAGGGAAAGCCAGGTAGGAGTTTGGGCTCAGGCTGTAAGCCAGCTGGCCTCAGTCCTCCCACTGTACATTTTATCTTATCAAGGCCACACATATTAAATTCAGTGTGTTGGCACTAAGGAATGGGTGATGGTCTGATTCAACACAGCTGTCTGGTATTGTGGAGAAACATCCTGTCACTCTCTGTGTCAAAGTGCTTATGGTTCCTGTTTCCAGGCAGAGGAAATATTACTACATAATGAGAACAGAAAAATTATTCTGTATTTGGGGAATAGTAATTCACAAGTTAAAAGGGGCATTTTATAATAAAAGGTTATTTTAATTTTGAAGGAAGAAAAAAAAAAAAAAAGGTTCAGGGAATTATGTCTGCTGATCAACCCAGTCTGTCAAGGAAGCTGGAAGAGAAGAGATTTTAAAGGTTGCAAGAAAACGATTGTTGAGAACAAAAAGAGAGAAATGAATGCTCACAGTGAGGAAAAGGCTATGGCACATGTTTAGAGAGCATCTGTCTTGTGTGACCTACCAACCAATTAATCAATGTGTGTCTGCCAATCGATATGCATTGCTTGGGGACAGGCCCAGCCTTGCCTCTCACCCAGAGAGAAGTTAGTGGCTGTGAAAGGAAGCTGAGACAAAAGTGTGGCTGTATGTGTGCCAAACAGAGGGGATTATACAGAAAGGGAACTTCGGGTCACTGCCGACAGTGCATGACTGAACTAAAAATTGTAGAAAATAGTCTTTACTTGTTTTGCAGTTGAAGAAATAACTCATGTTCCTGTGTCTCTAACACTTTGCCTTGCCTACCCTCTCACTCCTCTCCCACGCCTCCAGTTCTTCCCATCATCCTGTCCATTAACTGAGCAAGGCATGCTGTGGTGTGAAGAGTTGCGGGGGGTTGGCAGGTGAGACACAACAGGTGATTGTCCAATGACCTTTGCAGTTTTTACAGTATCACAGTATCACCAAGGTTGGAAGAGACCTCAAAGATCATCAGGTCCAACCTGTTACCGCAGACCGCAAGACCAGACCATAGCACTAAGTCCAAACCCACCTTGAACACCTCCAGGGACACTCCACCACCTCCCTGGGCAGCCCATTCCAGTAGTCAATGACTCTCTCAATGAAGAACTTTCTCCTCACCTCCAACCTAAACTTCCCCTGGCATATTCTTGTATTAGGGTCTCTAGTCTCTGGCCTTCAGTGTTCTTAAGAAAGGTGGATATTTAAGATCACTGAGAACCCAAGCCTGCTGTCATATGTAGCAGGAGATGAGGATTATGATCATATTTCCATAGGAAATCAGGCTAAAATAACCTCCTATGGTCATAATTAGGCTGTTTTCAAGACAAAAACAGCTTTCTGCACTACAGCAGCACTACGGGAAACTAGAGATTTTCATCTGTAGCTGCTTTATTGAGAGTGAGCTGATTAGTACTGCAAACAGGCATATCAATTATCAGTGAACATTTTAATGAATTTGTAGAGCTCTATTTATTTTAAACAGCCAACTGACTAGTTTATCTTGATTTTTGTTTTCACTTTTACATGCCACTTATATGGGAAACTTGTGCTTGGGCTTCACCAGACAGCAGGAGAAACATGTGCATGCTGTCTCTTCTCATCCCCTTCTCATTGGAAGCAAGGAAATCAAATACTTCCCCAATTTACATCTCATTGAATCCCACCAACATTAATTTACATAGATCTGGGTACATTATTTGTCCAGTTAAATCTGTACAGTATGCAAATATGAGGATTAGGCTAAGTCACTGTGTACAGTTCTGGAGGCCCCAGCACAGGAAGGACATGGAACTGTTGGAGTGGGTTCAGAGAAGGGCCACAAAGATGCTCAGAGGGCTGCAGCAGAACAGCTCTGCTATGAGGACAGGCTGAGAGAGTTGGGGCTCTGCAGCCTGACGAAGAGAAGGCTTTGAGGAGACCTGATAGTAGCCTTCCAGTATCTGAAGGGGGCCTCCAGGAAGGCTGGGGAGGGACTATTGACAAGGTCTTGGAATGACAGGACAAGGGGCAATGGGTTTGAACTGGCAGAGGAAAGATTTAGACTGGATCTTAGGAGGAAGTTCTTTGCAGTGAGGGTGGTGAGACACTGGCACAGGTTGCCCAGGGAGGTTGTGGCTGCTCCCTTCCTGGAGGTGTTGAAGGCCAGGTTGGAGGAGGCCTTGAGTGCCCTGTACTAGTGGGAGGTGTCCCTGCCTATGGCAGTGGGTTGGAACTAGATGATCCTTGAGGTCCCTTCCAACCTTACCATTCTATGATTCTATGATTCTAAGTCTCTTTACAATAATGTAGTCTAATATATCACTCATTTTAAACCACAGCTACCTGCATTTCTCATGCATCAGTATTTATGTGCTTAGTTTGGGAACTTAGTTGAGAGTTTTTCTGGACTGTAATTTATTTAAATCCCACTTTTAAAAAACTTAATTTCTTATTTCAGGAGTCTTTCTTGTGCTTGGCACGTTCAGCTCTAAGAATCCAAGCACTTCAAGTAGTCCTACTGTTCCCGGCCTATAGTTGGACACCTGAGGTTCACGAAATATGATCGCATCAGTGAACTGTGGCTGTGAAGTTTCTGAAGTTCTTCATGTATTTCATGAAGATACAGATTTGGCATAACATTTCATCTGAATTGCTGAGGATGGAAGAGTGTCTTTGCAAGCTAGCTGAATCTCTTTGAAGGTGATGGCTGGATGGACTTTACTGGTACCTGTTTTCCCTCTGCGGGTTTTCTGGACCTAGCACAGGAATTCTCAAGCTCTGCTGCTAGTGACAACTTATGACTGTTAATGAAGACTTACTTCAGGTTTTGGATATGCAGTGCTGTGATGGTAAGTGCTAATAATGTCTGTGCAGTCTACTCTCAGAGCTACAAGAGTACAAAATGGAGTTCAGATAGCACCTTGGCTCTCCAGTGCTCCCAAAATTGCAGAGCAGTGGAAGTACATAATTGCGTGGCTTTTTCATAGTAGAAGACCAACTACTATTCTTCAGTGCACATTAACATTAATGAGTTGTCTAGGTCTGGATCAGTCTATAGTAGTGAAATTACAGGGACATTAGGAAAATAAATCATGTTTATTACAGGATTGCCTAAGGCAGAAAAAGTAGGAGGCTCCCTGCCACAAGACACTGTACTCCCTGCTCCAAAAAAAAGATCAGAGCTGAAGAAAATCAGCTTAATGCATATGTAAAAGTGCAAGCTGCAATCTGACAGCAAGCATGTAGGTTATGTAGTATTTTGATGATGTAAGACTAGTTAGGAGAATACAAATGAAAAGGAGAGATACTGAAAAGAGAATTGTTAGAGTAACAGGAGTGGAATGAAGCTGATGAAAGGGATTTTGAGCACAGGGGCTGGAACAAATTACCACTGAATGTGGATGAAAGTTAAGCCAGAACTGCAGAATGGCTCTGAGGGAGGTTGTCACTCCTGCCTCAGCAGCTTGCTTTTTCCCCATCTGAGACCTGGTTCCCTGAGAAATGGGGATTGCTGTCATTGTAGATGTCAGCCAGAACATTTATAGTAGGTTTTTTTCTCTTTCTGAGACTCAAGGAGTGAAACACAGCACAAATGGAGGGACATACACAGTAATGTGTTGAAAATACTGGCCCAAATCTTCAGGTTTAAGAACTAAAGCTAGGTATCCACAAGCTAAATTAGAGCAACTCTAATGCCGGTTTTAAATAAAATTTGTCTGCTTACAGCCTTGTGGATGATGTGACATGGAAAGAGAGATGTTTTGATGTCCCCTTCTTTCTTCACAACATCAGCTGCAGGCTGCCTCAGGATTTGTCCTCCACTGAGGGAATTCTGTTATACATTGAGCTGTCTGATTGTTTCTTCCATCTGCTCCTATCTGCTACAGCAGGGATTAAAATTTGCCTTGAGGAATCCCCAATTTCTTTTTATAACTTCACACTGATTCACCATGAGACAGGGTTCAGGTATGAGGAATGTTGCAGGCTGTGAACTGTATCCTGCTCAGCTGCACACCTATAGCTTCCACTCATTTGTAAAAAAATGACTGACATGCATCCAAGGGGATAATTTGGTCCTGTTCCTGTTATTAGACTTGCATGACTTGATACAGCTCAGAAATAGTTTTCTGGCTTTTGGGAGCCTGTTATTATCATTAGGAGACTCTGCTACTCTTTGTAGGAAGAGACAGGCTTTTGATGAAGACTAATTCTCCTCTCCTTACCCTCAAGCCTACTGTTCTCCTTTCAGTTATGTTCAAACATGACAGCCAGGGCAAACCCCCTCAGTGTCCTTTCTTTGTATGGACAGGTAATTTTGTAGCTGCACTCTGTTCACAATTCTGAATAACTCAAAAAGTGTGAAGTTTGTTGACCTATTTCTTTGATCCAAACAAGTTCTGTCCCCAAAAGGATATCAAACAGTGTCCAATCTTGCAAAGAAAACAGTAAAGAACAAGATACTATTTTACTACATTAAAAAAAAAAAAAAGTATAATTAGAAATTTTAGATATAGCTGATCCAGTTGGGGGTAGGAGAATGCAGTGGTTGAGCCCATCTCAGTGTCCATTCCAGTTCTGTTTTCTATGATAAAATGATTGGGAAGAGGATAATTATCAGCACTATTCAGTGTGAACATAGGAGCAGATGTGGAGTGCTGCCTGATTACAAGGTATTTGTCTAACACTCATCATCATTGTATGAGAAAGCATTAATTAGCACTGAAAACATTTAGTTACATGCATCAGCTCTGGCAAAAAGAGATTGTGAGCCTGATGGTTCTTACACTGTATTAAATGCTAAGTATTTAGATCTACACAGGCACACAATGTCATCACCTGAGAACACTAAAACCTATAAAGCCCTGGTTTTCATTTGCAACAAAGGTATCAAGAATCATTAAGATTGTTACTGTATCAGCACTGATTCTGATGTTGAGTAGACTGAAAGTATCAACTGTGCAGCAGATCTCAATGCATGGTAAACACTTCCCTGTCAGTAAGGATGAATAATCACAGTGTGTTTTATCTATTCAAAAATAGATAATCAGCTTATAATCACGAAGAGGGCAAATGATCTTGATCTATTTCTACAAAGGCAGATCCTGTTCTGGTGTCTGAACAGCTGAGTAGGAGGTATGTATACATTTAAAGAGGAGACACAACACAAACAGATTAGATTTCTGTTTTATTCTGCTTTATATTCAGCTCCAAATGCAATTCAGATTACATTTTACAAACCATTTACTTCTCTCCATTTAGTTCATCAAAGTTATTCAAATCTGGATTTTAAACCTGTGTTTCTACAAAGTTGACTTGCAGCAGATTCATTTCCCTAACGTAAAGGTGAGACTCAGCACATAGATTAAGACACCTAAATTTAGGTGTCTGCACGTAGCTGCTTACATGTGACCTAGCTGCTGTAGCTCCCATCGCAGTCACAGGATGTACCTATGACTGGTTAGCTTGACAGCACTCAGGATTCAGTGAATATTGATCAGATCACTATTATCTGTAAAGGAAGTTTAGGCACTGTGGTGGGTTTACCTTGGCTGCTAGCCAGGTGCCCACCAAGCTGCACCATCACTCTCTTCCTCAGCAGGACATGATGGGGAGGAAAATAACAAAGAAAAAAACTTGCAGGTCAAGAAAAAGGCAGTTTATTGCAGCAAAAGCAAAAGCTATGCATAGAAGCAAAGGAAAATCTGTATTGGGAGGAGTGTGGCCAGCAGGACCAGGGAAGTCATTCTGTCTCTGTACTCAGCACTGGTCAGGCCACACCTTGAGTACTATGTCCAGTTCTGGGCCCCTCAATTTAAGAAAGATGTTGAGGTGCTTGAATGTGTCCAGAAAAGGGCACCAAGGCTGGTGAGGGGGCTGGAGCACAAGCCCTATGAGGACAGGCTGAGGCAGATGGGGTTGTCCAGCCTGGAGAAGAGAAGGCTCAGGGGAGATCTTACTGCTCTCTAGAACTACCTGAAAGAAGGTTGTAGCCAGGTGGGGGTTGGTCTCTTCTCCCAGGCATCCAGTGACAGAACAAGAGGACGCAGCCTGTACCAGGGCAGGTTTAGGCTGGATGTTAGGAAGAAGTTCTTCACAGAAAGAGTGATTGGCCATTGGAATGGGCTGCCCAGGGAGGTGCTGGAGTCATGGTCCCTGGAAGTGTTCAAGAAAAGACTGGATGAGGCACTTAGTGCCATGGTTTAGTTAATTAGAAGGATTAGGTGATAGGTTGGACTCGATGTCTTTTCCAACCTGGTTAATTCTGTGATTCTGTGATTTATTCTCTACTTCCCATCAGCAGGTGAGGCCCAGCCACTTCCTGGAATGCAGTACACATAATGGTTAGACCCAAGGCAAACATCATCACAAAGACTGCCCACCAGCATGGGAAAATCATCAGTGCCACAGCACAGCACATATCCATGGTTTGTATCAGCATGTTCCTCCCCACAGAGTAGCTCCCCCAGCACAGGAAGACCAGCAGAGCAAAGCATGCAGCCATTATTTGCATCAACATATTCCCAGGCTCAGCAAAACAGAGAAGCAGCACAGCCAACAAATACGCTGTGTAACCCACACAGGTACTGCTGTCCTGAGCTGCATGGTGGTGCGAAAAAAAATGACTGGTGGGTTGACCCTGCCTAGGTGCAAGGTGCTCACCAAAGCTGCACTGTCACTCCTCTCTTCAACTGGACAGGGAAGATAAAATGTAAGGAAAGTTTGTGGGTCGAAATAAGGACAGGGAGAGATCACTCAGCACTTCCTGTCATTGGCAAAACAGACTCATCTTGAGCAAATTAATTTAATTTATTAACAATAAAAATACAAGTAGGATAATGTGAAATAAATAGTAAGTCTCAAAACAACTTCTCCCCACCCTTCCCTTCTTCCCAGGCTTAACTTTATTCCCATTTTTATCTTCCTACTTCCCCCCAGAGACACAGGGAATGGAGGTTGCCATCAGTTCATCACATGTTTCTGCCACTCCTTCCTCCTCAAGGGAGGGACTCTTCATGTTCTTGCCCTGCTCCAGTGTGGGGTCCCTCAGGTGAAAGTTCTCAACAAACTTCTCCTATATGGGTCCTTCCCACAGGCCTCAGTTCTTCATAAACTGCTCCAGCAAGGGCCGTTGCCATGGGGTGTAGTCATTCAGCAAGAGGCTGCTACCAGTGTGGGTTCCCCACAGGGTCAGAAGGCCTCCCAGAAGCATGGCTAAGTATGGGCTTCCCACATGGTTGCACCTCTTTCAGATATGTGCCTGCTCTGGCGTGGGGTCCTCCAAGGGCTGCAGGGGGACAACCTGCCTCACCATGGCCTTCACCACAAACTGCAGGGGAATCTCTGCTCTGGCACCTGGAGCATCTCCTCCCCACCATGACCCGTGGGTCTCCAGGGTTGTTTCTCTCACAAATGACTCCTCTCTCCATCTGCAACTGCTCTTATGTAGTAACTTCTCCCTTTTCTCAAATATGTTACCACAAAGGTGCTGCCACTGTCACTGGTTGGTTTGGCCTTGGCCAGCAGTGGATGTGTCTTGGATCAAGCTGGCATTGGTCCCCTTGGACATGGGGGAAGAAGCTTATAGCAGCTTCTCACAGCAGCCACCTCTGTAACTCTGCTGCTACCTAAAACCTTGCAATGTCAATCCAATACAGACACATAAATGCCTTGTTCAGTGTCTCAAACTGCAAACCTAATCAGATCTCAAGCATTTATGAAATAGACATCTAAAGCTGAGGCAAGACTTGAGTAATTTCCCAGTATAATTGATTAAGAGCTGGCCAGTGAAGCTTAGAGCATGATTAATCCAGTCAGCTGTGTCTGTTTTGTAACAAGCTGAATCATGCCCTAAACAACTTGGAGTAGCCCTCCGGCAACCAGAATGGGAGCCTAGACGTCTAGTTTGCATATAGGCACCTTCACAGCAGACATTTGAGGTTAAATGAGATTAATCCTACGTTGGGTGACTATGAAATGAAAAGATCCTCTTGTCTGACTTCTTGCATGGTGTAGTCTGTAGATCTGAGTTCAGCAGTCTCTGGCTAAGCAGGTTCACAAAAAAGATGGTTAGATCCACTCGTGACCGTGCTCATCTATGGCTTGCCCTAGAGACTCAGCACATACTGGGCTTCTCCCAACTCTTCCACAAAGCCTGAACGAGGAGGAAAAAAAAAAAATTTGTTTATGTAAAATAAGGATGAGGGAAGTCACCAAGAACTCCTGCTTCCCATGGGAAAGATTTGGGGGGTGACTGATGCAGGACACAACATGATGATGCTTCTCTATCTCAGGGCCAGTGTTCCAGAACAGTATTGTCAAGACAAGGGTGATGCAGTTTGTGTGACAGATTTTCATCTTTGCATGGCAAGCCTAGGATATATTTTAAGTGACAAATTGTGTTCTATTTAACTGATCCAGTGGATATGTTGGCCCTGCCAGAGGATATTTCTAAACTCTTTGTGCCAACTCATTTTAAATGAGAGACAGTACATTGAACTTACTCTGTTTGCTGCATTTCCCCAAACAGATTTCGCCCTTTATCTTAATTGAAGTGAGTGCAGCACATTGTATTTTCCATCACCTCCCCTTCTTCTATCTAAAATTCAACTATGGGTCAAATCCTTAGCTGGAAAGAGCTAAGGATCAGACCAGGATCTGCCTTGTGCAAAGAAGTTACAAAAACAGGATGTATTTTATTTGACTACAGTGAACTTGATGATCAGAGGTCGTTTTCATTTCAGACACATTTTTTTTTTCTCATGGTTTTCAAATATATTTTCTTTCTTAAATGACAGCAAAAATAAAATGCTTTTTGTCAGCACTTTTTCTTAAGGGTCTCAAGGCTCTTTATGGGCAGTAATTTGCTAAATCTTGCAGACTCCCTTTATAGTGAATATATCACTGCTTGCTTTATCTGCTTGCTCAGCTTTCAGGCTTATTCCTCTCTAGTGGGAGGAATGACCCTTGGTGCTTTCCAATCTATAATTATTAAGAGGACAGAAACACCAAACACTTTTATGTACAACTTGTCTTTTCTGATGCTTGTGTTTTTCTTGGTTTGTCTTCCCAAGTGGAAAACTTGGTAATGGGTTCCTCCTTTATTTCACTGGCATACTATAATTGTCCCTTGTTTTTAACTACTCCCCTGCGAGCCCTTGGGTTGCCCTGTTCCATTCATTCCCTCTGGAACGGTTTTCAAGTTTTGAAAGTTCACTTCAGGAAGATTTCATAATAAGAAGTTAAGGAAAATAATATAATCTTGCTTTAAAACACTTCCTTCCTCTGTTTTGCTGATGAATTATAACAATTCACAATACCATCTGGCCAGCAACTGGTACAGAACCTATTTAATTCTTTTAAATGTATTTGTTTCTTTTGGTTGTAGAACACATAAAATGAGGATTCCCTAACTGTTGCTGTTCTGTGATCAGACAGACCCAGGCTACAACATGGGAACAAGATGTGCCCAAGTGTTTGGAACTGGGCTAGAAATAGCCTTTTCAGATGACCTTACAGTCTTACAGTCAATTAAAGGGGGAGTCCTGTAGTGAAGGGAAAAATGCAGGTCTGAATTTTGCATCATTAATAAATTTTCTAAAACCAGAGAAAAATCTGAAGAGAAATCTAACCTTTTCCTCCCAAAGCACTTTGTAGAAGCTTATTCAGTTTATAGATCAAATTCAAAATGGGAAAAGAAACTGTTTTCTGAATCCTTTTTTTTTTTTTTTTTTTGCTACAGCTCTGGATAAAGGAAATATAGCTGGACAAGAACATTTCATGAGCTTTCTATAATCCCAGTTTTGGGTTGCAAAAACAACTTGGGAAATTGTCTGGTGCTCTCGACCCAAAACTAGGAACAGCACCCATGTGACAAAGTAAGTATAGTCCCATTCTGAATTTGACTGGGAGCATGGTGCTGTGGAGAGGAAGTACTGTGCCTGAGCCTCCAACCAGATCATCTGAAGCCCTTAATGCATGAGGTGAGACTACAGTTCTCCCTCCAAGCAGAAGGATACACATGAATATTCACATACACATGAATATCAGGCTTCTAATACATGTTTTGAAGCCTGATTCAATGGGATTCCTAAAGCGGTGCAACTCAGTGAAACCACTTCTCCTTATCCTACAGCCAAAGTTAATGTAACTCACTTTTGTGTTTCTGAAAAGAGTGAAAATGAGAAATTACTCAAAACAGTGCCCAGTTATTACAGATGTCCTTAAAGCACTCACCATGTAGTGAACATAATGGTGTGAATGTCCAGACTACTAAGCAACAGTGTTTCACTGTCCATCCCATGACCAGATGTTCACCTTCATTGTCAGTGCTGCTCCAACCATAACCTTGCTGACCAATGTCACGTTTGGTGTTGATTTTTTGATACAGGTTTCTGATCACCAGATTTTTCATACAAACTGCAGCTGGATAACAAGAGCTGAAGGCTGTCCTCACATTAATGACATAGAGGGTAAAGTTCTTATAATTTATTTTTAGTTCACCAAACTCTTCTAGTCCTCAGATTTAGAATCTTTAAAGCAATCATTGCTGTATACCCAGCATATCATAATATTTGCTCACGTGTTCCTTCATTTACACATGCTCATACAGCTTTCCTGTGAACTGCAACATATTGTAAAGCTGTGTCGTATTCTTTTAATTTTTACAGTGAAGGATTTCAAATGGAACCTACCATAATTAGATTACATGTAATCTCTTCCCATTTTGATCCTATTCTCCAGAGTGTTTGCAAAGAAGCTTACTTGAGTCTTAAATGCACAACTTTGAGTCATGCTGACGGTGACGAATAAGAGAAGCAGACTGAGGAAAGCACACTGATGTGCAGGACAAAGCCTCCTGAGTTTCTCAAGTGAAATAGGTTATCTCCATTGGCAGTGTCCACTTCACATACAATTTTTTTAAACTTCTGCACAAAACCTATTAAAAAATTCATTCAGAGTCTTTCCTTGTCCATTTCTCTCCTGAATCAAGACAAGGTTGCCCAGGGAGGTTGTGGCTGCTCCCTTCCTGGAGGTGTTCAAGGCCAGGTTGGATGAGGCCTTGAGTGATTTGTACTAGTGGGAGGTGTCCCTGCCTATGGCAGGGGGTTGGAACTAGATGATCCTTGAGGTCCCTTCCAACCTTACTATTCTATGATTCTATGATAACACCTGCTTGTAACAGGATTTCCAAAGAGACGGTATAGTTTCTATAGAGGTGTCAGCCTTTGAGACAGAGTGCAGTTTAGAGGCATTTTCAAACAGCCATCACCTTCCTGGTAGTATATTAAAAGAGATTATGCATTGCCAGAGACAGTGAGCCTCGACAGGTCAGGGTCAAACAACACTTTAAGCCGATTGGCTGATATATCTCAAAGGTATGTGTGCCCTCACACAAATTCACTTTCCCCTCATCCCAGTATTTAAGAAAATCCACCCTTCGTGATGTTGATCGATCCAAAGCCTGGCCAGATGGAATCCTGCTTGCTGTACTGAGACTAGGGAATGAGAAATAATTCCAGATGAGATAGTAAATTATCGGATTATAAGGAAACTTTGTGGAAAAGAGCCTGTTATTCTGTGGCTGGTGCCTCACTGTTCAAAAAGCTGTTCTTTGCATACAAATTTTGTGACAGGAGACAGCATATTTATACTTCAGGTGTTTGGGAAGCTATGCACTGCTTCATACGAGCCTTAAAGCTGCCTGTATTTGCCAAAGGTGAGTGATGTCTTTAATGACAATGATGGCTGTCCCCTGGCTTCCTCAAAGGAAGAAACTGGGTAACTGGGTCCTAGTAAGACCTAGTGTAAACACTAGCCTCAGCAGTATCTGTGGCACATCTTCTTCATAAGCCAGGAATGTGAATACCTCATTATCCTGTATTTGGGCAGTCTTACAGCCAGTTGTGTGATGGCCCTACCATAAGAAATGAACTCAGAAGCTTACTGGTGTGAAACCACTTGAGAGCTCAGTCACACTCTAGCTGCCTTGTTCTACTCTGAGGTTGTCATATGGAGTTGGTTAGGGGAGAGATAAAAGGAAAGGACTTCCATTTCCCTGGCAAGCTATTTCTACAGTTACAGATTCACAGGAAGCCTTCATGCTGCTTTACCCTGAACAGGAGGCTGACCAAACACAGATGGCTCGAGGCAGAAGAGGAAGAACATGTTTAAAAACCCAACTTGCATCCCCCATTTTGCATTTTGCTATATAAATTCTACATGAAGTGGGGCTGGGAAAAGACTTTAAATACCATGCTGCTGGGAAAAAAAAAAATAAAAATTTTGATCTCCACAAGGAGCTTTATCTGAATGAACTGCATATATTCCTTCTCCATCAGTCATTTGTACTTCTCTCTCTGCTTGTTTCAGCAGTAAATGGAAAAGGTCATAAAGATTTAACTTCTGCGCTACATTAGATAAGTAATTACACCTTTTGCGGGAAACACTATCACAGCATAGAGCATCTACACATTTTATTATAGGTTCCCATTTTCATTTGCTTGTAACTTCATGAAAATATATCCCTCTGAGGTTTTTTTAATTTGTTGGTACCTAAGAAATGACTGTATTTCACTTAACTCTGAGTTATTTCTGACATTCTGGTGGTTACAGGTGAGTGATAATAAACTTTAATAGTGATTGTGCTCTAAAAACCGACTCTATAACTACTGTCCTGAGATTCCAGGTCTGTTGTCTTATTCTAACTCTGCCTTAGATTTTCAAAGTTTACAAAAATGTATCTTCCAACTACTGTCCTGGAAAATCACACTAAGTCACACAAAAGATGGAGCTAATAATTTGTTTTGCTGTGCATCATTGCCAATCAGACCGAATCTTCTGTTTTCTTACCTGTTCTATGTTCTACTTTTTCTTGATTTGCAAGCTGTATGATTTGAGAGAGCTTTCCTCTCTTTCATCAAATCCCTTCTCCTTCTGCTGTGGGAGCAGTTCCCCTGAATCTCAATTTCAGATTCTTGTTAACACCCCAATGTCATGTTTTAAACCCATCAAATGCTTCAGTTTTGATACAGTCACATGTTTGTTCTTCAGTCAGGCTTTTGCATTTTCTATCCACAGACATCTTGCATTATCCATCTAGTCAATGTAAAAAGTGATCTCCAGGAAGTTATATGACGTGGGATATACAGGTAAGGGACACATTTTTGCTTTTGTGATGTTTTTCAATTCACTGAAAAACTGTTTGGTATTAAGGAGATGTTTAAAAAAGTTGATTTGTGCTGTGTGAGGGTATTGAGCTTTGTTCTACGTGTATTCATAGATAAAATACTGAAAGCTAAATCAACATTTAAAAGGAGAAAGAAATGACAGAACATTGAGGGGAGGGAAGAAGTAAAGCAGAAGGAGATGAATGGAAAAGGGCAAGAAAGTGCTAGGGAGACAAAAAACTATTTTGACAGATAGAGGGGACAGAAATAGCCCATTTCGTCTGGGAGCAACAGAAAGCACTGCATATATTGCAGTCTCATTCCCACCAAAAGCAGGAAGGGAGCTCTGAATCAGTGAAACCTAAATCTCAGCACACCAAAAGCCACCAAAAGCAGGAAGGGAGCCCAGAATCAATGAAACCTAAATCTCAGCACACCAAGGCAGACTGCAGACAATGGGACTGAGCGAGAGCAAGTGAACAATCAGAACCAAAAGGAAACCAGTCTTTCAGGCAGCCAGAAAAATTACATCAGCAAGCAGTAATGAAGCAAAGGGCAAACCATCTTGCTTACAGTCCCACTCCCATCCCTGCTTTTAACACATCCCTTCCTTGATATAATGCAGCATTCCCACATGAGATGTTGGCAGGATGCTGTCACGCATGTACAGGCAAACCTCTGCTAAAAGAAGCAGTTCTGCAGAATCCTGGAAATACCTATGACATGATCAGGGGAGTGATGGACTAAAAATAACACCTGAAGCACAGCCACCCACAACTTTCATTTAGAGGAAAATAAACAAAAGCAAACCCAGCAGGTGGTACAGCTGCTGAGTACAGTTAATCTTATAAAATATTGATGTACTTCATGATGGTGGAAAGAGTAGCCATCTGCTGCCCATTGTTTGCAGTCCTATAAACACTTCATATCAAAGCAGACATTTGGAGTGATATCCTTTGGAATGATTAGGGTAGGTTTTAAAATTGACAAGCCTCAGAGTTTGAACAGGGAATTGTTTGAATTTAAGACTAATAGTTAAGATACCTGCAGGATCTTCAGACCCACTCACTCTCGAGGTACATGCCTGTGCGTAAATGGTTTGTATTTTGAAAGAGAGAGGAAAAAAAAATGTTAGCTCATGTGCCCTAAAGAATCTGCAGGCAGTAGTGGAAATGCTATATGCCACAGAAAATATGTTGAAACACTACACACCACAGAAGCTAAGCCAAGCCTATAGCACATGCACAATTTGAAAAGGGACAGTCCCATAACCAGTTGAAAACCTTTTCAGGACTGATAAATTTCTAACTGCTGTCTTTTAGCTCACAAATGCATAATTTTGTCAAGTCAAACTTTCAGGGCTACAGTGTGAATTTCTGTATGTGAATTTGTATTTTTAGCCCATTGAGCTGCCTTAGGAATAGGCCACCACAGCAAAGTGCTCAAAAATTGCCTTGGAATTCTGGTCTACAACGGTCAGCTTAAAGCTTGGGCTCTGATATTCAAAGCTGTTGGTATTCTGAAACCTCACTCTTCCAAGGACTGGTGCTCTATCAGTGACTTGTGGAGGCAGTTGATGGCACAAGCCACACGCACCAGCATGCACACAGCCCTACAGAGCCAAGTGTGCTCAAGATTTGAGAAGCCCAGGAAGAAAGAAAGAATCTTCAAGAAGAAATCTTGAGAGGTCATAAAAATCACTCTCTTGTCCCATTTCAAAACTCTCATCTCATAGGGTAATTCAGCTAAGAAACACATTAATGCGGTGAGGGAAGACTGTTAAACCAGTCCTGAATAGAGATAAATATATTTCCATGAGATGTTGCAGTTAGTTAATATAACTCTGCACATCTGCTTTGTGTTCTGTTTAATTGTTTTTTAAACCTTCTTTTATGGAAGGGAATGGGTTTCATAAGCTGCATAGTTAGAAAGAGAAAAGAGGAAAGCACACTGAGAAATAATTGCTGATGAAATCTCATAATTTTTGCAATATGAATTCTTCTTTTCCTTTGAAGCCCAGCAGGAAGGATTGCAATGTTACAGGGAACAGGATACTTTAAAAGGGATTGATAATACTCTGTTCTTTTGACTCTTGCTTTGTAATATTGCTGCAAAATAATGTCAGTGGCTATGCTGAGTGCTCAGTATTTTGTGTATATCCTAAGTGCAAGCTTGACAAGACAAAATGTTTGTGAGGTGTTCGGTACCTTCACTTCTATGGCTCCCTCCACAGCTGTAGGGGGCTACAACACCTGAACTTACACAGGTCATCTTTTGAGGTAACCACTGAACATTCCCTATCATTAACTGATATTACCAGTTCAGAATGGAATTTAATGAAAAAGTCTAGGCTGTATCATAAATGTGATGCCCAGAAGAAATCCAAATGTGCCGTACATCTCTCCAGCCCAAGTTCGCAGTCGGCAAGCAAACTGTAGCCTTTCCATGTGGAGAGCAGAGGGATCTGACACAGGGAAGTTTTCCACTGTGTACCACATGCTGCTCATCCTGCCTGCACTGGGATGATGGGATTGAGAGCAGCCCTGCAGAGAAGGACTTGGGGGTACTGGTGGTTGAAAAGCTGAACATCAGCCAGCAACGTGTCCCTGGAGCCCAGAAAGCCAACTGAATTGTGTGCTGCATCATAAGACATGTGGCCAGAAGGTCAAGGGACACAATTCTGCTCTCCTACTCCACTCTGGTGACACCTTACCTGGAGTACTACATCCAGCTCTACGGTCCTCAGCACAAGAAAGACATCTCCCTGTTGGAACAGATCCAGAGCAGGCCACAAGAATAATCAGAAGACTAGAACACCTCTCCTATAAGGACAGGCTGAGAGAGGTGGGGTTGTGCAGCCTGGAGAAGAAAAAAGGCTCTGGGGAGGCCTTATTGTGGCCTTTCAGTACTTAGGAAGCGGCCTACAAGAAAGATGGGGACAGTCTTTTTATCAGGGTCTCTAGTGACAGGAGAAGGGGTTTAAACTAAACAAAGGCAGATTCAGATTAGATTTTTTAAAAATCCTTTTATGCTGAGGATGGTAAACATGTTGTCCAGAGTGGTGGTAGAAGCCAACCCTGCAAGGATGTTGGACTAGAAGATGGCATTTACAGGTCCCTTCCAACTCCAAACATTCTATAATTCTATTCTATGATATCTATGTGACATGGAAGGTAAAGCAGCACCTTGGGAACTGGATGAAGCCAAGCAACATGGGGTTGGTTGTCAGGCCTTAAAGGACTAAAATTCTAAGGACAGTGTAGGTAACAGAACCACGCTGAGGTTTGCCTGATTCCCAGAGCACGCTCCTGCAAAAACAGTAGAGATACAGACAATGTCTCTTCTATGTTCTTGTGATGCCACACAGATGTTTGAGCATTATAAATAATGACTGCATACACTGCCTCAGACTAAGAGCTGTAATAAAAATTGAAGTGTTGGTAGAAATGATATTGCAGCATTTGTAGGCGGGAGTAGCGATAAAACAAGTATGGTATCCCTGCCAGCCTCTTGGAAAGCTGTGATTGTAGAACTGTTCCACATCCTAGTTATAGTAGTGCAACAGGAAGCAATGAGCATATGGGGAAGCAAAAATGATGACATATATTTTGAGAATGTATGAAATAGAAATGAGATGGTTCAGATGAAGTAGAGAGCTCCCTGTGGAAGACATTTATCTTAACTAATTAGCCATTTTGGGAGGGAACAAATCCCTAGCTAGAAGAAAACTGAGTATGTTTTTGTATTCCTACAACTTCTAAAGTTTTTAAAAAAGACAATTAAGCCTTGAAATTGGAGGGAGTCAGATCTGACCACAGTATCCCTCTTGGGATTTATGGGATACTGACAGGCTAGTTAATCACAATTACTTTCTGCAGTGTACTGCAAAGCGATACGTATTTTCTGTTTTCTATTACCCTTCCTCTGCACAAGGAGAGGAAGCACTCAGCCAAAAGCAATCTGAGCTGCCACATCATACTGCCTTTAACCATTTTCTCCTACATGAAATGAATTTCACATACAAGCTTGCTCATACATGGCTATGATGGAGTCACTTTTTACATTGACTAGATTTTCTCAGACGGAGATGTACTGATGTGCATTTCCTATGGCAGGGACGATACTTCCAGTTTTTCCAGAAGTAACACTGTTCAGGCTGATTTTAATCTAAAATGACAGGGAACTTGGAGCAGAAAGCCTATTAAAAATGGAAATACCTGTGGAGGAGATTTACTGATCTTTAGTTAACCAGTCAATTGTTACTCATCTCATCTAAGCCGAAATACCAAAGCAATGCTTTCTACAAACTGTTGTGAGATCATGAAATCATAGAATGGTTTAGGTTTGATGTGACCTCAAAGGTCATCAGGTTTCAACCCCCCACTATAGGCAGGGGTACCTCCCACTAGAACAGGTTGCTTAAGGCCTCATCCAACCTGGCCTTGAACATCT
>VWZE01002894.1:544378-556972 GCA_013396675.1 Eubucco bourcierii
CACACTGCTGGCTCATGTTCAGGCGGGTGTCAGTCAGCCCCCCCAGATCCCTTTCTGTTTGGCTGCTCTCCAGCCACTCCTACCCCAGCCTGTAGCTCTGCCTGGAGTTGCTGTGGCCAAAGTGCAGCACCTGACATTTGGATTTGTTGAGCTCCATCCCCTTGGACTCTGCCCATCTGTCCAGCCAGTCGAGGTCCCACTGCAAAGCCCTTCTGCCCTTCAACCCAGCAACATCAGCCCCTAGCTTGGTGTCAGCTGCGAATTTGCTGGTGACTGACTCGATGCCCTCGTCCAGATTATCACTGAAGATGTTAAAGAGGATGGGGCCCAGCACTGATCCCTGGGGGACACTGCTAGTGCCCCAGCTGGATGTGGCACCATTCACCACCACTCTCTGGGCTTGGCCTCCAGCCAGTTCCTAACCCAGCACAGAATGTTCAAGTTGTTTGACTCCTGAACCTAGCAATCAGGAGAAGTGTTTACCATTCTTGATCTTGCTTCACTGTTACTCTTCTGTGTTCCCTTAACTTCTCTTATCTGTTTTCTTCAGTCATTCCTAGTTAATGCTGTATTAGCTGTCTGGGTCTTCAGTGCAGCTAGTGGGGAGAGACACACACATGCACGACACACTGTCAGCAAGCATGCTGGAGAGAGTAACTGACTTCTGAATCTGATTTTTAAGTCAGAAAAATGAGTTACAGGAACTTGTATGGACTTGGAGAAAAACTCTAAGTTGGGTTTCACTAGAAATGTCTTGCCTGTAGGAGCCAAAGCTCAACTTCAGATCTTTAAAATTTTACGACCTCCTTAAAATGTTGCCCTTGCCGACAGGGTCTTTTCACTGTCTGAATTGCTCCTTGTTGCAGGAGCATTCATGAGGTTGATTTCAATTGAGTGGGCTCTCTAAGCTGTTTACTTCATAGCTACCTAAGTGGTTGTGCAGGGGTAAGAATAAGTGGTCTATGAGTGAGACTGCCCTTTCCAGTGGTAATGCTGTTTTTCTCTTCCTTGGAGTCTAAGTTGTTTAGGAATGTACTCATCTTAGGCTTCCTCCATCCTAAGTGAGGGGAAGCATCGCCTTAGGACTAATCAGATCTTTGATGACCCAGTTTCTGACCAATGCTGTAATGAAACTGCTCCTTTTGAATACAGAGGATGCATAAGTTGCAATAAAATACAGACACAAATGCTTTACATACACATAAGCAATGCACCACGTTGAGGAAATGGTGCCATGTGAGGAGACACCTACTGTTTTCTTTAAGATTCACAATTTATGATGTTGGATTTCTTCTTATTTATTTCATAATGATGAAACTCCTAGGACCTTACAACTTTTTTTTTCCCCTGAGAGTACAGCTATTTAAATGTATCAGAACATGCAGCTTTTTGGAATTCATCTATATTAAACAGATTATTCAGATTTATTTTTTTTCCATAATACCTTGTTTTTAATTACTTTAGGATATGTAGAACTGGTGAGTTGTGGCTTTCTTTCCACTTAGGATTTATTTCTAAATTGAAGAAGACAGCAAGTATTTTTAGTTCAGTTCTGTCACTATTTTAACTGAAAAAAGTAAACCTTCACTTTATGTAGACTGAAGTCACTTTTTTTTTTTTTTTTCTTAAGCTTTGCAGGAAGGTACAGCTACCAAAAATGTATTTTTCCCAATCAGACATTGTGCTTCCAGGTGGCACCTTCAAATTCAGTGGTCTCACTTTCTGTAAGGCTTTGTCAACATCGAGGTATTGCGTAGTATCTGCTGTTTCATTTAAATTGGTTAATGTTTAGTAAAGCTGTTTTTTTTAAAAACTCTTTGCATGTATTTCAAATACATTTACTGAACATTCAAAAAGCTGGGTGGTTTTTTGGATTTTTTTTTTGATAAGGGGAACTTCAAAACTATCTTCTTTCAGTTGAGCTTCCTCTGTGTGAGTTTAAACTGATGGTCAGATTGATGAGGCTTCTCTAAATAAAGTTAGTGCAACATGGCACCTACATTTATATCAAGGTAATTCTGTTTGGGAACAAAAGTGTTAGCACTAGCAGCAAACTGTTCTTAGATCTGAACTGACAGGAGAATAGTAGCAGGAACATTAGCATCATCACTGTTATTGGAGGACCACCCTTTTTTCATGTACATACATGCTGCTCCCTGAGCGTGTCCATTTCAGACACTTGCACTCTACATTTGTTTCTTCACATTTGCAATAAAAATTGATGTTGCATTCTTTATTTTATGACACAGACTCTGTGTCCAAAGCAGCAAAGTTTGTTTATAATACTAATTTAAAGATAATTACATGTTATAGTTGTATTATGTATTTTATGTAAGTACCTTCTATTTACATTAGAGATCATATTCTTGGAATATGTAACCATTCTCTGTCTAATTTCTGTAACAATTATCTTTCCAAATTTGTCTGCCTCTCAGAGTTTTGAATGATGGCTGGTAAGGAGGATTAATAATTACCATGAATTACTACGACTAATTGGTGTACACAAGTACTTGCCTTCAACATGATAATGTTTTCCTGTTGCAGGTTTTTTTCCTTAGATAAATCTTGGTCTTTGGGCCTATCTCTGCATTCTTTTTTATGTAGCGTGTTGCACAATAATGCCTTTGTTATGGGTCTTTGGTACTCTTGCCACAGAAAGAGTAAATAGCAGGAAGAACACTAATCTTGTTCTCTGGGGTGAGCATCAAGTGTCCACCAGGATGTAATCAATTCATATTTCTGGAGTCCTATTCATCTTAAGGCAACTTGATGGTGATGTTCAAGTACATTCCGAAGTGGCAAAGATGCAGATACTCACAGCTAACATACAGATGAAAAGCAAGAGCTGTGTTTGGGCAGACACCTTCCTCTATGCTTAAGGCACTATGTAGACACATAACAATGTTCTGGTTTCTGCAGGAGTGGTTTTCTAGAGGCCGTTCAGATTGCCAGTGGTGTTATAATTTCTTATTATGGGTTTGAACTGGCAGAGGGGAGATTTAGACTGGATGTTAGGAGGAAGTTGTTTGCAGTGAGGGTAGTGAGGCACTGGCACAGGTTGCCCAGGGAGGTTGTAGCTTCTCCCTCTCTGGAGGTGTTCAGGGCCAGATTGGAGGAGGCCCTGTACTATGACAGGGGGTTGGAACTAGATGATCCTTGAGGTCCCTTCCAACCTTACCATTCTATGATTCTATTGAGTTACAGAATTCACAAAACACTGAAGGAATCAGATAAAGGGTCAGCAATGGGCTGAAGAACTGTGCAACAGCAGTGTTAGGTGAGGCACGAAGAGGACTTTCTTTGCCTGTTGTGAGTCATGTTCTCCCTTTTCATAGAAATGATTGAATAAGACACACTGCTGTGTTGCAAAAGTGAAGCTGTTTCTGCTCGTTAGTGCAGCTTTATCACATGTAAGCAAAACAAGTGAGCTGCAGCCTTATTTTTCGTTATATTTATGGTCATATTCAAGAAACAAGCCACCAGACTTACAATATGTGTGGTTATTTTAAGCTAAAATTACTGTATTTTAACTACTCTGGCATTCTTTACCCAATTTTTGCTAGGAAACAACTTGTTTTGATTTGTAGAATGGGTGGAAAATATTTGGGGTTGTTGCCATAAATAATGGGGTTATGCAAGCAATCCCACCAGGATTACTGACTCCGTGACTTGCTCTGTGTTTGTTTAATGTAAGATGTTTTCTTTATTTAAAATATCCAATATGTCCTTCTAGTGTTTAAAGGATAGTTGCAGATGGTTGTGTAAACAAAGTAGCTGCACTTAGGTGATACCCTTGTCAATCAGCTGATTATAAGGTTTGTTGAATGTTTTCTTGCAAAAGCGCCACTGAATTTGGTTGTGGGCTGTGCGCTTTTTCCAGATACCCCTTAAGGGCCGACTCCAGGTTCGAGTCAAGGTCCAAGTCCCTCGCTGGCAGTCCCCCTAGGTAATATGGCCCGTTGCCAAATATATATGCTGGGCCGATTCGCTCTTCCCAGTTAAAGGCCATGGGAGTGGGTACTTAGCGCCTACTTCTTTCACATTCCAAACCCCTGAAGCCAGTGGTGGGGGGGAGCAGAACAGTTTCGCGCTCCATTGAAACCTCCGGTGGGGCAGGGACTTGGGTGTGCCCTGCCACAGCCAGCTATAATTAGGAGATTTCAATTCTTAAAATTATGTGGGAGACTGACAAGATAGTGCTGGATTTTTTTTTTCAAGGCTATTGGTGTGCCTGTACCTACCCTGCCCCTTTGTCAATTTCTAAAGTAAGCAGGAGGCTGGGCAGTTCTTCCATGCTGGTGTGGAAAGCTGGTATGTTGTGGTTTCTTCTTCTTTTACCTTCCCCCGCCCCCTTATTTTTCCTCTATTTTATTCCGTGTAATATAATTATTGTAATTAATGTCTGGATCGGAAGGGATACCAACATGGCATGTGGAATCTCCAGTGCTTTTGGCTGGTGCAATCATTAATCTAATAGATCACTAAAATAAAAGGGCACTTTGTTTTAATACAGCACTGTGGTTTGCCGTAGGAACGGATTCTTGAATGCAGGCATTCTGTTTTACCCTTGAAAAGCTCTTTGAAAAATCTTCCTGGTACATTTCCCTGGTAGAGTGCTGAAAGGCTCACTCAGAGAGAGCTCTTTTGAGCAGTGGTCAGATTTCCTAGGATTTTTAGAGGCACAGGGAAAGAAGTCTCTCAAAGAATGTGTTCGGTTGCATTCAGCAGAAAGCTTTTCCCTTCTTTCTCTTTGTTTTTTTTTGTTTTTTAATTAGAATTTTATACAGCATTGTATGAGGAGTTTTATTTTGTAATGCTACTATTTCTTAAGTTGTACAAATGCTATAATGACATAACCCTACTTCCCTGTCCTCCTTCAAATTTACTTTTTTGGAAGTGATGTTTGTCAGCTCCGGCTCTTTGTTCATATCAGTGATGCTGTGCTACAGCCGTACTTTGTGTCCAGGCTGTTCTACAGACCCTGCTTGTCTTGTGTGCTTCAGGATAGTTATATTGCATGTTACTTTATATCTAGTTGTAAAAACTTGACAACCTTTTAGCTTCTTCCCTCACCTCTACCTCAGCTAGAGCGAGTTACTGTATGAGTGTTTGAAGAACACTGTGGGATTGATCTTGGAGGATTTGGGAGGAAAAAATTAAGTTTGTAGTTTGCCTTGAGAAGATTCTGTACAAACTGTCAGTTTTGGTTTTTGTTTCCTCCCTGCTTCCTTGCCCCACTGTATTCTTCTATTGCAGAAGCAGAGACAAAAATATCTGTAATTTTTACTTTATGTAGTATGCTTCTTTTTTAGAGCAAAGGCTAATGAGTCACTTTCAGTGGCCTTTCAATATTTGTTTATTCCTCATGCATTAAAACAAACTAAAGTAAATAGTATTTATATAAAACTCACTGTAGGGTTTTTCAGAGCTTTGTTCTTTCTTTTTTTTTTAAACTTTTTTTTAATATGTCAGTCATTAAGTGAAACATCTGTTTTAGAGAGCTAACTCTTAATTCATGGCTTGCTTTAATACTGTGTATTCAGTGGTCATACAAGGGTAAATTGTAGCTTTTTATGATGAAGTCACAGCAACAGTGGATAAGGGAAGGGCAACTGACACCATCTGCCTGGACCTGAGTAAGGCATTTGACTCTGTCCCACATGACATCCTCATCAGCAAACTGGAAAAGCACAGACGTGATGGGTTGACCACTTACGGGATAAGGAATTGGCTGGATGGTGGTACACAGAGAGTGGTGATCAAGGGCACAATGTCCACCTGGAGACCAGTGCCAAGTGGCATCCCTCAGGGGTCAGTGCTGGGACCAGTGCTGTTTAACATCTTTGTCAGTGACATGGACAGAGGAATGGAGTGCACCCTCAGCAAGTTTGCAGATGACACCAAGCTGTCTGCCACACTGACTTTCTAGAGGGCAGGGATGCCATCCAGAGGGATCTGGACAGGCTGGAGAGGTGGGCCCAGGCCAACCTCATGAAATTCAAGAAGGCCAAGTGTTCTGCACTTGAGTAGGCACAATCCCAAGCACAACTCCAGACTGGGTGGTGAATGGCTGGAGGGCAGCCTTGAGGAAAAGGACCTTGGGGTCTGAGTTGATGAAAAGCTCAACATGAGCTGGCAGTGTGCACACACAGCCCATACAGGCAGCATTCTCTACAGCTACAAATAGAATATTTACTATTCTCTATATTCTACAGCCTTCTCTTTGCCAAAGTTGGGGACTCTTACTAGGGCATGTTCACTTACTCTATTGTGGCTCTGGTTATAGTAACAGACATTCTCTGTTTGGATGTTTGATTTTCTTGAGGGATAAAGAAGCCTGTTTAGCACTGCTGCTTCCTGCCTCTCTAGGATAGTTTATCTGCAGGCAGTGAAGCAGTGTTGCCAAGATGCCCAGGTGTTTCCCTTTTTTTTTTTTTTTCCCCTCATTGGTGAGGGAATAGGAAAACTCTTTCTTAGTAGCCAAGGTGTGCGTATACTTTATGGGAAATAGGATTGGATATGAAGCAAGTGTGGCCTGCTAGTTACAGTGAACTACTAAATAAATGCATTCATACATGCATTCATAAATGCAAAGCAGTGAAAACCACAAAGATAGTCACAGCCAGACATGTAACCAGAATACGTATGGAATAGTAAGATTGGAAGGGACCTCAAGGATCATCCAGTTCCAACCCCCTGCCATAGGCAGGGACACCTCCCACCAGGACAGGTTACTCAAGGCCTCCTCCAACCTGGCCTTGAACACCTCCAGAGAGGGAGCAGCCACAACCTCCCTGGGCAACCTGTGCCAGTGTCTCACCACCCTCACTGCAAACAACTTCCTCCTAACATCCAGTCTAAATCTCCCCTCTGCCAGTTCAAACCCATTGCCCCTTGTCCTGTCATTACAAGACCTTGTCAATAGTCCCTCCCCAGTCTTCCTGTAGGCCCCCTTCAGATACTGGAAGGCTACTCTAAGGTCTCCTTGAAGCCTCCTCTTCTCCAGGCTGCAGAGCCCCAGCTCTGTCAGTCTGTCCTCATAGCAGAGCTGCTGCAGCCCATCTTTGTGGCCCTTCTCTCGACCTGCTCCAACACTTCCATGTCCTTCCTTTGCTGGGGGCTCCAGAGCTGCACACAGTATGTCTGCATCAGTTTGTTTAAAAGCACCAACCATACTCTTGTGCTTTGATCTGCACACAGGACTCCAGGTGGGGTCTGATGAGAGCAGAGTAAAGCGGCAGAATCCCCTCCCTTGCCCTACTGGCCACGCTGCTCTTGATGCAGTCTAGCACTAGGTTGCTGTCTGGGCTACATGTGCACACTGAAGTCTCATGTTGAGCTTTTCATCAACCCAGACCCCCACGTCCTTTTCCTCAAGGCTGCTCTCCAGCCATTCACCACCCAGCCTGGAGTTGTGCTTGGGATAACTCAAATATGTCTATCATTAGTCTTAAGTAGTCATGGTTAAATGATTGCTATATTAAAATACAAAGCTTGCACGTTTGAAATATATTAGTTTAAAATATGTTTTAAAAGTCTGTGTTTTCTGAGTGGATATCCAAGAACAGCAGGATCTTGTAGTCTGAAAGTGAGCAGTTGTTAATGGCTCATTAGAACACAACCCGGATAAGCAAACAGACCCGGGTGCAATTCCTTTCAGAAGAGGGTGGATCACTTCTCATCTGTGTGACCTTCAGGCTAATTTTTCTTCAGTTACTGAAGTGCTAAATTCTTTCTTCCCTCACGTGTGTCCCTGTAACAGTTTTCATCAGCAGGTAGACTGCATTTGTGGGAAGAGATGCTTCTTTAGTCTTAGACTAGCCTATTGCAAAGTACTGAAGAACTTGTTTGAAAAATGTTACTGCAGAGAGGGAAAGCAAATAGTCTATGGCCTGGCTAAACTTGCAAATACATGGGCTTAATAAAAGTACTGTGTGTTTTGCAGTGGAGTAATAAGGTTTGATGGTCTTCCTGGTGGCTGTGTACAGCTGCATTTTATTACTTGGATTGAATATCAACATAGAAGTGTCACATACAGTAAAGGATTTGATCATGCTAACAAATACTGATGCACAGAATTGTGTAGTTTTTTTTCAAGGAGGTAAGAGGTTATTGATCTTACTCATATCTTTTCAACAGGAAACCAAGTGAGGATTTGAGTTAAAAGCCAAGTTTCTATCTTTCTCTTTGTTCTTTGAACACACATTTATCAGTCTTTGCCAGATTAGTGAGTTTGACTTCAGTATTGAAACATAATAATAGTTTTGTTTGTTTGTTTGTTTGTTTTTTTTAATATTGGAGAAAAGGGCTTTTTTAACTAGAATTCCTTCTTTCTGCATCTTTAGGTTTGGCAGAATATTTAATACCATTCAGCTTCAAGATATCTTTAGGTTTATACTACAACCATGTCTCAAATCCAGGAATGCAACATTGCTACATATGCTGTTTGGAGTGCTGCATGTGCAGGAAAGGCTGCTTGTTGTGTGGAAAAATGTTTTGAAACTTACCTGTTGTGATAGTTACAACTTCATAAATGTTTGGTTTCTTTTTGAGACTTCTGATATGGAACTTTTGTCTCTAAAATAATTATGGTTTGCTGCTAAAACCATATAAAGACTTTGACTGCAATATGAGGCCTACTGAGAAATTCTGTGGTGTGTGTGTTCACTGGGGTGGGGTGTTGTACTTAGAAATTCCTCCTCTTAAAAAAAAATCAGATTTAAAATGGGAAAAATACCATTTGCTTACTAATACTGGTGTGGTAGTGCACTAGTGCTAGATGTGACTTCAGTTACTAGTGTGTCTTATAGTGGCCATTTGCCCTTTGAAGGGCATAGATGGGAGGGAGAGGAGAAAGAAATAGGATAATTTTGAAGAGCCATAATAATAATGTGTGGCTTTATAGTTACTCTTTGTCCAAACATCTATGTTGCTTTCTTATCATGTAGTCCCAAAAGACTGAGGTACTTTGCTTGGATCCAAGGAGTTCTGCACCTAATAGCCTAAGCTATTTAATCTGTAAAGACTTGTCAAGAGGAATATCTAAGAGTTACTGGAGGCCTTTTAAACTGTCATTAAACTGTGTAGCATAGATGCACTGTTATGTCTAAATCTGATGGTAAAGTTTGTCAAAAGATGAAGTGGTACCTTTATTTTATTTATGAAGGTGCTAGGTATGAAACATCTGTTGGGAGGGGAGAAATGAACTATACATATATGCATAATTTGGGGTTTATACCAAAATGTATTTGAACAGAAACTTGTGATACTCATCTCCATTAGTGTCTTATGTCTGTTATCAGGAGGGTAATAAAACTGATCTACATGAGAGGTTCCTTTGTCTTCATTGTGGCTCTCTGGGAAAGCTGCCATCTATCTTGTTATAATCTAGATCCACTTGCAAAATGTGTTGTAGCAAGAGCTAAGGGGTAAAAGCTCATGTGAATTGAGTAAGAAGAATAGCAGAGTATTGTGCAGTGACAGGATTTTGCAATGTGTAGTTTCTTTCACTGGATGTAATAATGTCTGCTCTTGTAGCTCTGTTCTTCTGTATTCCCCTTTCCCTGTTTTAAAGATATGTTTTCCTTTTTTTTGGATTAAAAAGTTTTTGTTGGGAACAGGCAGAATTAATTTCATTAACCATTTGTTGCAGTTCTCCCTCATCATCTTGAATTTAATGAGTAGCTTTTCTTGGATGTTTGAAGTAGAAAGCAAAACAGGCTTCCAAATGTGAACAAATGCCTTTCATCCTCTTCAATCAGCATTCACCTAGATAGCTTTCTGTTAAAATTATTTATTACTTCTTTAGCCTCTAGATCATACTTCTTTCTACTCCAAGAAGACTTCTTTTTAAGGAGAGACATAGAATCATAGAATGGTAAGGTTGGAAAGGACCTCAAAGATCATCTAGTTCCAACCCCCTGCCATGGGCAGGGGTATCTCCCACTAGGACAGGTTACTCAAGGCCTCATCCAATCTGGCTGCTCCCACCTACAGGGAGGGAGCATCTACAACCTCCTTGGGCAACCTGTGCCAGTGTCTCACCACCCCCACTGGAAAGAACTTCCTCCTAGCATCTAGCCTAAATCTAATCTTCCTTCTGCCAGTTTAAACTCATTGCCCCTTGTCTTGTCTTTACAAGACCTTGTCAATAGTCCCTCCCCAGCCTTCCTGTAGGCCCCCTTCAGATACTGGAAGGCTACTCTAAGGTCTCCTGGAAACCTTCTCTTCTCTGGACTGTAGAGCCCCAACTCTCTCAGCCTGTCCTCATTGGAGAGCTGCTCCAGCCCTCTGAGCACCTTCATGACCCTTCTCTGGACCTGCTCCAACACTTCCATGTCCTTCTTGTGCTGGGGGCTCCAGAGCTGCACACAGTATGTCTGCATCAGTTTGTTTAAAAGCACCAGCCATACTCTTGTGCTTTGAAATGTGTAGCAAAAGTGAAGAAGAAAGCAAAGTATTAAACTACTGCAAATTCTGTGGAATGAAACAGTTACCAACATTTACTGTCTCTGTGGGACCATTCAGAGGGTATTTATTTATTTATTTTTATGGATGCTTTGCAGAATGCATAGCCAAAAGCAGTTATCTTTGAAAGAATGCTTCGAATAGTGAGTAGAGTCATATCACTACTGCAAACATTTTCACAGTGAAGGCTACCAGAATTCCATATATGATTTCTTGTTAGCATTAGGCTTTCTTCATCTATGTTTTTCATGATTCCCTTCAGTACATTACTCTTTTGAGAGAATAATCTGTAGAAAATAATGATAATCAGAATTTAAAGTTTCAGAGATTTATGGGGAGGGTGAGTTATTGATCTGGGACTCTAGAATTCTCCAATTCCAGCTACCGTAGATTATTTAAAACTTAATGAAAGCTGTAGGCTCCTGTTCATTGATTGAAAAATTAATTCAAAATACTTTTGAGAAAGGATAGATAACTTAACTTGATAGCTCCTGTAGTAAAAAATCGTATCATGATATATTGCCCATCTTGAAGCTCGGTGCCTATTTATTATGAGGTATTGATAGGAAGACCAGTTGTGACAGGGAAAGTCATAGAGGAGTAGCATAAACCTAAATGTTTCTATTGATACTTTAAGGTGTTGCTGGAACCTCAGACTTTATCTGAATTTATTATTTCTTGTAAGAAATATGCAGTTGTGTATTTTGTTTTGTTGGTTTTTTTTTTTTGTGAGCTCACTATGCAAATGTTCTTTCCACTTGATATTTAAAGAATCTTTTCCTGACCTTATTTCCTTCATTTTTGTTGAAAACTTTTCTCTTGCTTATGAAATAGTTGTTCTTCCTGATCAGAAAATTTGCTTCATTTTCTGAGTGCCTTTGCTGAGATGGGAGGCTTGAAGATGAAGCAGTTCTGCTGTTTCTGAAACTGCAACTTTCAAAGGAAACATTAAGGTTGGCCATTAAGTACAACTGACCTCACTGTTGCTGGTACTCGACTGTTTATAGACCTTGTTTTAAACAGCCCTACTGACTTTGTCACTTGCTGAAGTGCCATCTGTATTTCACAGATGTGGAAATGAGGGTCCAAAGAGCAAAATGGACCCCTGCTCTCATAAATCTCTGTTTCCTGCCTGCAGTGTCAGACTTTGCTCTTTCACAGAACTAAAGAGATACCAGAAGGAGTGTTTTGTGTATCTATATTTATATGCTTTCTAGGTGATAACAGCAAGACTTCAAGCTTGATCCCACTCCCAGTAAAACTTAAGGCTTGAGGGTGGTGAGGCACTGGAACGTGTTGCCCAGGTAGATTGTGGATGCTCCCTCCCTGAAGGTGTTCAAGGCCAGGTTGCAGGAGGCCTTGAGTGAGCTGTACTAGTGGGAGGTGTCCCTGCCTATGGCAGGGGGTTGGAACTAGAAGATCCTTGAGGTCCCTTCCAACCTTACCATTCTATGATCCCACTCACATTGAGGCAGGTAACAACAGGACTGGATTTTGGGCTAGTATGTTGCTGGCCTTTGTGTTATGGGCTGTTAATTTCTTTGATTGTGTCGGACCTGAAAGTGTGGTGTCTTAACCATGCTTAGAGTGTAGCAGGTAGGGAAAAGGATACAAATAATTCTGGCAATGAGGAGTGTAAAGTAGGATTATCAAGACAGATCTATGTAAGTTTCTGCAGAGATTGGGTGGGCTAATCTGTGTGCAGCCTGAATTCTGGCCAGTTTAGGTTCATTAGAAATGGAAAAAGAATGGGTACAATAACTGTATCTCAAAATGTGTGCATTTGAATTCATTTGAATGAATGCCCTCAAAGCATATATTTTAGTGGGCTCTTTTTTTTTTTTCCCCCCTCTATTGTGTGTGGTCGTTTAGAGTTTTGTTTGTTTGGTGTTTTGTTTTGTTAGGTTTTGTTTTATTGTTAGCAGCTTGTGCACCTCTCTTTCTGTAAATGAGGGCACAGCAAGCATTTTTTGATAGTTGCAGTGCTGCCTGGGATTGCCCTGGGGGTTCTAGATGTTGTTTATTTTCAAGCTTAGACAGAATGCTATTAACAAATTACATGAAGTGAAGGAGAAAAGATGAAGTTTTATCAAACTTCAATTCTGAGGTTTTTCCTCTCCCCCCCCC